>JAYMTP010000479.1:0-33327 GCA_036897365.1 Geranium brycei
GCACCCGAGGGGTGTTGTCTACACGGGTCGCGGGTCGGGTGGGTCCGCGGGTGGGTCGGGTCACGGGTGACATGTGTGCACCCCTAATATTTAGACGGCTTAGTATTTATAAACTCGTAGGTCTAATAAAAATATAAAATATAATAATTACGAAGGTAAGAATCATTTACTATTAATAAGATTATATTTTAATCATGAAGTTTGATTCATCATATAAATTATTTATAAAAAAAATTAAATACATGGTATCCCACTAGCTAGTGGGAAAAAAAAATATCATTTCCAGACTTTCATTGGGTATTTATATACATGACAACTTGTGTGTCGATTATGATTAGCTAGAAAAGCTTTGTCGGCATTAAGTCACAACAGGTGATTGATCAAAATGTGACGGATAATTACGTTATACGTGACGCTGTTGGGTGTGGATGGCAAGCATTTGTAGCATATGTTAACGTTGGATGTTACTATTTTGTCGGCATTCCACTTGGTTGCGTTCTTGGCTTCAAGTTCGATTTTGGTGCTAAGGTATTTATTATTAATTGTGTGTATACAAATATTTATATTGATTAAATTTTGAGTGATTAATACTAAACCAGATACTTAACTAATTAATGTGTAGGATATATGGTCTGGGATGATAGGAGGCACTTTCATGCAGACCCTAATCTTGTTGTGGGTCACATTTCGGACTGATTGGGACAAAGAGGTACAAAACTCTTTCATCAATTTTGCATAATAAATCTTCCTATGTTTATTTGGTCTATATTTAGCTTCATGGTGGGTTAAATACATTTTATTAGTGTGTATTAAGTGTGTTGTTTTTATATACATACAAATGAAACCATATGTACTTAGGGGACTTGAACCTAAGTTCATAAGTATGACAATATATTGATTTAGTGATTTCGTCTCTTACCTCGTCGAATTGAGAATATTGAGTCCCTGTCGAGTTTGTAGAATTTTGTCTATTTATAAGATAATAATAATTAAGAGGAATTCATAACAAATTTAATGGTTCTCATTTTACCACGTTGAATTGAGATATCAGGACGAATATGAAGCTTTAAAGTAAATAAATATCATTTTTACGTATTGTTGTGACCAACACACTAATCAATTGCAATTTGCAAGCCTCATAAGCAACAACAAAATCAATTCTCAAACCAGTCCAATCTGAATTGTGGGAACACATATATTTGCATCTCTGCATTAAAATCACTACTTCTCAACAGAAACCAAACATTTTATTTTCTAAAGCAATCGAAATGAAGTGTACATCACAAGTGAGGAACATTTTCACTCAAAACCAGGGTGGTAGATCTTCCTATTTGTTTGCATTTCCCGAAATCGGTCCATCGAACCCATCAAGTCAATATCAAGAAAACAGAACAATCGATGAGAGATATCGACTATGTGATCAACGAGGTGATTATCTCTGTTCAAACTGACTCCGTAAATCACATCCTCTTTACAACTGAAAAGCAAGAACACATTAGCAAACAAGGTTGCCTCATTTTTTTCTCGACTGTAATAAATTCTGTAGCTCAATTTTCCTTTGCAACCAGCGCTCCATTTTGATGCACTCATCAATGATCTGTAAAGGGGAAGTCGTCAAATTCCTGAATTAACTATTTATGTCCATGTCTTGATAGCTACCAAGCAATCGTTTTCACGTCTCTATTGTAGCCGGAAATGCATCTTTGTCCATCTTCCAGACACTTAGACTATGTTTGGTATCTTAGAACGATATGTAAAGCTCATTCCAATAGATTCCCAATCTTTCATTCCTATGCTTGATAGAAACCGCAAATGATTTAGAACTCATTGTATTCTAGTTTTTTTCTTTCAATATATTCCATTTAAACCAAAAAAATAAGGTAATTGGAATGAAATTTACAAAAATACCATGTTTATCATTTTTATTTAAGAGTGTCTCTCGTGTCATGTATTATGTGATAAAAAATTAAATTTGTGTTTGTATTCATAAAATAGAATATAATGATTTTGTAACACCATTGATTTACGTTATTATTTTTTTTAAATGCGTGCAAACTAATAATTTTAGTGTGTAATTAACCTCTAACTTACACTAAAATAAAATGACTGAAACAATAGTTTGTTAAGTAAATGATTATTACCTTATAGTTTTGTTGCTCGTGATCGGGACTCTTCATTGTTGTACCGAGTTTCAACGGGATCGACCAGCTTTTCAAAACAAAACAAAAATATTTTTGGTCAGTGAGGGAACTTTACCATACAGCTTTTACGAGAGAGAAAATTAACCACATAATTCACCTTTTTAAGAGCTGCTAGTTTCTCAGAATAAACAGTTTCAGTTTCCTCAGCTCCATCTTCATAAAGCCAATCCTCTGTCTCTTGAAGATTTCTGGATATCTCTTCCCTTTCTGGCTCAGTAGCGACATTGTTGTATGTATACAGAATCTATTGGCAAAAACTGTGTTATTGAAGTATCCAATAAAAGAAATGCCAGAAGGAAAAAGTAAAGCCTAAGAATTGGAGGCAACAATATTTGTTCAATTAGGATTCTCAAGGTCCACTAGCACTTGTCCTGGTGGTCAAGTGAGCACTCGCCTCTTACCAGGTTTAGACCACACTTGCTTAGTGACAGTTGGGAGATTGAAGAAAGGGAATTTTTTTATATAAATAAATAGGACACAGGGCTTGGGGCACACGGTTTACGTTAATGATAACTCTTTCTTCATCTATTATCTGCCAATCCTCCATCCCTCATCACTAATAGACGGGTGAGCCACTCTCCCTACTTCGACTCCAATAACTCTACATATGATGAAAAAGGAGGCTCTACAACTATTTCTCCCTAATACTGCCAGAGAATTCTCCATCTCTAAAAAAACCCTGGGAGTGATGTTATCACATTAATTTGTCTACATTTATGGCCTATTCATTTTTATCTAGGGTAAATACTAGTAGGCACTGTTCCTTCATACCTTGTTACGCATATCATAGACATAAGACTCCAGAGCATTCTTTTTATCTTTGGTTCGCTCCATTTTTAAGTCCTGATCTGCCAGCTTTATTTCTTTTTCTCCAGCTTCTAAGAGCTCCTCTTTTGCAAGTCCTCCATAGACACTCTCATTAACTGGAATACCCAGCCTCTTGACAGCCTTAGCCTTTCTCACTACATCAGCCTGCACAGATAACAATAAAAACATACTCAAGACAGTTTCTAGCATTAAACAAGACTAAATTCGCCATGCCACGGAAAATACACACATTCCCTTCCAGAAAATTTGAAAATGAGAGCTAAACACGAGAAAAGCTGCTAGCAATCAACCAAAAAAATTTGGATGCAGAAAAATAGGCCGGTGAAGTTTTTATGTTGGGGCTTCTGAAAAGGATATGGCAAAAACTAGAAAGTTGTAATGCAAAGCACCATGGATACAATGGCGTTCCAGTGAACTTACTCCTGCCATAGATGAGCGCTTTGTTTGTGTAAGATTACTATCTTCAGTTTCAGCACCATTTGCTAAAGAGGGATCGCTGTCAAGGTTTGCCTCTGTCTGTACTGAGGTTATGTTGGCATCGATGTCATCTTCTATTAGCTGATATGAAAGAAGACATTTCGATTACATTATTGTATTCCGTGCTAAACATCTAAAGTTGATATAATTGCAGAGGGAACTGATGTAATATATGCTTACTGAAGCTGACTCCACAGTAACAATCCCATGGAGGTTCAGTTGAATTCTGACTTTAATTTTTGCAGTTTCCAAGCGTGAAGTGTGGAAAGGACCAATCTGCAAAAGCATTTCTATGAATTGAATAAACCAGAGCTTTAAAAGACAACAGACGCAGACTCCTAGTTAACTAGAAATTTAGTTGTGAAAAAAGGAAACGAGACATAACCATGTATGAATGTATATCTACTCTTGTGAGTGTATATCTACTCTCGTTGTGTTAAGTGTCATCAAAATGGGTTAACTAGCATTATAGGAGAAGCTTATAAGGAGAAGCAAATAGTGCATTACATCACTTCCAACGTGGAGCAATCTACTGACGATAAAGCCAGACCAATTAAATTGAGACCTGAAAGATTGTTATGCATATGCATCTTGGTTAATGCATATTCTGTGATTATTTTAGACAATATAGTTTTCACTTTTCAGTATTCCAATAACTCTAAGGGGCTAAAGACAGAAGATTCATACATAGTCATCCCAGAACTTACGGATAACTATAGAATACATGGTTTGACAAAAAAGGAACTTATTTGTTTTTGATAAATTTTTACCTATAAAAAAGGGATCTATATATCTCTTCTGGCATCAAACTCTTTATTCCAGCACACAAGTGCTGATAGTCATAAAACAATTCATCCAGATAAATTTGGTTTTAACTGCTTATCAATCTCAATATAAATTTCATATGAGGTATGACCATGTAGACTGTAGAGTGCTTTTCAGTGCAAGGGCTGAAAGCATACCAAAGGGTTATAAAAATTACAAAAATCACCTTATCACATATAATTTAATATATCATATGTACAACAAAAATATTGCACCCATACTGAGGGAAATTTTACAAGAAAAATATTAAAGATTAAAATGCAGCCATACCGTAAAATTACTAATTTTACTTGACATAGCAGGTGGGAATTCATTGTGCCCTCCATAGAATGCTTCCATATGAAACATTTCCTTTCTGTGCAAGGTAACAATCTTAACACTTGGAAACAGTTGTCCTGTTGGGAAAAACATGCTGTTGGACAGTGTGCAAATGGGACCTTTATCTGATGAGAGTCCAATGGAGAAGGGGAAAGAATCTTGAACCTGAAATGACAATTATGCAAACAAATGAGATCTTGATGGGTTAATATTATTGTGATCAAAACAATAACCAATGTGTGTGGAAAAAAAACATAAATCTGTGCATAAGAGGTAGAATGAAGCCATAAGACCTAAGAACTGAACTCTAGTTCCTTTAAATGAAGATCATTTGTGTTGTTTGACAGTTTCCCTCGGGGAATTACCTACTTTCCTTGAATGTGTGTGTGTATAACTTCTAAAGCTTAAATATGTAACAAGTAAATAAATAATGTATATTTGTTTAAGTAGGATGCAAACCTCATAATCTCTACAACGGAATATTGGGCTGAGCATTGCGCACTGCAAAGCACAACCACGGGCCACACATTCACTTGCGTTTATTGTCCGGCCTGGTTCTTTATTGAAAAGAGATGCCAATAGTCGAGTAATAGCTGGTGTCCTAGATCCTGAACCAACAAGCTCAACAGCATGAATCTTCTCCATAGTCAAACCAGAGTCAGCCAAAGCCTTTTGACAAGGGACACTAATCCTGCACAGTAAATCTGAAGACAGCCTCTCAAAGTCCTCCCTCTTGATAAAGCCTTTTACATCTTTCTCATCCATCAAGCACTCAATGTTAAGAGGTGCCTCTGCATTCGCACTCAAAACCTTCTTCAGTTTCTCACACGATGCCCTCAACCTAATGGATGCCTTGACGTTTGAAACTACGTCAATATTGTACTGCTCCTTGAACTGTGCAGCAAAATAATTGAACAACACCTCATCAAAGTCTCTGCCTCCCAAGTTCTTATCAAAAGCATGAGAAAGTATCTTCATTTGTCCACTCTCAAATGATGCAATACAAATCTGAGTGTCACAGTGACCAATGTCAACAAATACAACATAGGTTGGGCCCGTGTTGGATGAATCAGTCTTGTAAATACCATATCCAAGTGCAGTAGCAGTACAGTCATGCATCAATCTCAACGGCTTTAGTCCAGCAATAAAGGCTGCATCCAAATAAGCACGTCTCTGCAAATCTGTGAAGTACGACGGAACCCCAATCACGCAATCAGAAATAGGAGTCGAAAGATTCTTCTCCGTTATCTGCTTCAAATGTGAGAATAACATTCCCAATATCTGAACTGGAGTAAACGAATGGGTCTCGCCCAAGTACGGTACACGAACCAGAATGCCACCATCACGACCTTCCACAGTCTCAAAAGGAAACAACTTTATGTCATTCTGCACATCCGGCTCCATAAACTTCCGACCGACCAACCTCTTAACCTGAGAAACAGTAGATTTCGGGTTCATGGTCAACGAAGCCGCTCCGGCCGAGCCAATGAACCTCTGCTTTTGTCCAAAGGACACCACTGCTGGAGTCTCCCGATTCGACTCATCGTTGAGCAGCACATCAACTCCCCGTTCCTTCACGACCGATATCACACAATTCTCATTCCCAATATCAAACCCAACTACACTCATTTTAACCAAATCAGAGCCTAAACCTTCAAACTCTTTGAACCAAAACTGTTCACTACAGTGTCAGAAACACGAAACCAGACATTTGATCCACAAAACCAACTGTAAAATCACTTCATCTTCACCAAACTCAAACTCAAAATCCAGATAAATCTTCAATTCACAAACCTTCGAGTAATTGCTCCAGCTAGCAAGTTCCACAAATCACAAGTTCAAGTAACTACCAAAACCATAAGAGGAATCAGAATCAAACACTCAACGAGCACAAATGTATAATCACAATCACTAAAGGAACAACATTACGGGAAACCTAAAAACACAAGCAATCGAAATCGTAAAATTTAAGTTTCTCGGCAACCAAACAGAGAATCGGAGGATCGAGAGGTACCTTGAGGAATCGGAACAAAGCGTCGAGATCGAAAACCCCTAGAATGGCGAAAAGCAATTCAAAGGTCTCTGGTTGGAGATGATTCAGTTGCGTTGAGTCGAGACCCGACCCGATATAGTGGGTACGAGAAGCGGGTCGGGCGTCCGAGACAAGGCCAAAGTAGATACTCCTCCTCTCTGATCGAATGGATCCTAGAGGTTGGACGTACAATACTACGTCGTTTTATGCTCAACCATTGTGTAATCGGTGATCCATTTCGCGGATCGCGAATGGCATGATGAAACATGGGTACATGTTATAATTTCAATTCGCTTAAAAAGCAATGTTATAAAAATTATGGCCTTGTTCAATTGCTTTCATATTAATTGTCTGATTATTTTTTGATTAATTTCTATAATTTTTAATTAACTTTTAATTCAATTAATTCTCAAAAGATTCTCTCCGACTAACTAGTATCTCACAATATTTACAACAATGCTTAAATGTTGATCGTGCTGATAAGTAGGCACAACTTCACAATAAAATAGCTAAAGCAACTGTTTTAAGTCCACTCCAAAAACAGTCTCGAGTATGTTAATAGTTTAGACACTTTTAAAAATAAAAGTTCTGATGAAGACTACGCTAACACTCATTCACGTGCATGTTAAATAGGATATAGTGCATATGGAATATGAGCTTTGGCCCGAACACTACGACATAGATGATGTATATGAGAAATGAACCAAAATTTGATACCACGTTAAAATCCGACTTCTCAAGTTAATAAATGAATGTTCATACTTATTATTTAAACTTATTAATAGATTCACGTTAGATATATGTAAGATTTAACAATATAATAGTCAAACTTGATTCATACAAGTAATTATTACAGTGCCAGCATCGGTACTTCAAATTAGGTATGAAAATAATTTATAAATTTTAAAAGATAAGATTACATGAAATCTATCACAACTTAACCCATTATTATCCTCTAAAGACAAAATATACTGGACCCGACAATTGTCACGTATTCTCAACCAACCCGTCAAAACAATGAATATATATATCACTAAATCTCTTCTTAATCAAAATATGTCTTATTGCCATCTTTATTCTCTTTCTAGTGTTTTTCATACTTATGACGATCAAAACTACCATTATTTTTTTTAAGAAAATGTATGCCTTAAACTGTTTGAGTGTTCCTGTAAAAGCTTGAGTGTTTCAATAAATTGATATTAATTCATTCCATAAGTTGAAGCAGCAAAAAATAAGGAAAACAAAACACACACAAAATGAGTGATCTCTCATTCAAATCTTATATTATAGTTTGGCAAAGCAAGTGAACAAAAGGTACAAAAATAGTACATGAGAGGGTAAATCCGTAATTAAGTGATGAGAGACGGCAAGGGAAGGGCGGCGGCGCCGTGGCCGTGGCGGCCAAACAAGGCCTTGCACGCTTTATAGCAGCTCGCAATCTGCTTGCAAGCAGAGACCAGCACGCTCCTCCTCATCTTCTTCGACCTCCTCCCGATCTTGATCTTGAGCCTCCACATCCTCATCCTCACAAACGACGTCGTTTTAGACATTCTTGAATCCGCCTGCTCCATCGCCTTGTAGATCAAGAACTGGGCCCGCCGGTGGGTCACCTCCTCCGAGTCCTCCTTGTCGACCTTGGAGTAGCCGAGTGGCTTTCTCGTGATTAATGTCATGACTGACTCCGAGGGGGTGATTGGTTTTTGTGGTGAAGAGGGTGGAGGTGTATTTATAGGGGGGAGAGTTGGTTTGTGTTGTGAGGTCACGGGCATGGGGGTGATTGGGCAGTGCATGTGCACTCATGTTGTTTGGGTGATGGGAAAGAGAGAGAAAATGGTGGGAGAGTTGATGTTTTTGAGCTGGCTTCTTACATCATGGTGTGAGCACCTAAGACAAGTCAATGCCAATGGGTGTGTTGGGGGGTGATGAGTGGTCAAAGTTGTAATTTATTAGATCAGTCATAGAGCAATTAATTAGAGATAATCGAGAACTAATCAAGATTAATTGGATTCAAGGATTGATCAAAAATAATATAGTATTAATCATGAACTAATTGGAAAAAAAATTGAGAACTAATCAGAATTAATCGGACAAGTCAGATGATTTTAAATTACAATAAAATATATTCAGTAGCATGAATATCAAGAATTTTATGTGGTTCGCTGACAATGTGTCGACTGTGTTCACAAAATTAAGAGATGAATCTTATTGGAGAGAAACTCATATACGGTATCTACCAAGTTATTTGATCAATCGATATCTAGCTAGGTTACATTAGAGTAGTATTTAAAGTGTTACATTTTCCTAATTGAGAATGTGTCAAAGAAAAGAAACAAAAAAAACTCAAGAAACACAAATTTCAAGTTCACTCCAGATTGTAACCTTCAGCTTTGTTAAACTGTTTATTGTGACAAGATATTCGACAAATATAATATCTCAATATGCATTGGTTTTGTAGAATAGTTTGTCTTGAAGACTCATTCGACATGCATATCATATTCTCGGGTCGGAGGTCACCTCGCTCTCCTGGACCACAGACCAAGTGCTTCTCCCTTGGACCCCGACTTGCTAACCAGTAAGCGAGACCATGATACTAGCTAATTCCACTGGGTCCTGATTCGACAAGACACCTCTAACATCAATACTAAAAAAACCCGTCACATACCAGTTTAGGGATGACAACATAGCATGTTCTAGGCTGGTTTTGAAATCTCCGTTCTCGCTTCTATAATTAAGATTAAACATGTTGAGTGCATCATGTTCGAATCATTTTATAACAACGACAATGGAACTGATTTTATGATCCGTAGTTCTTTCTAATAAATTGATAATACCGAATCTCGTCAAAATCAAAATATTTATCATTCTATACATGTCCATTGCCATCCCAAGATGGATCTCTTAATGTTAATACTATGTGTGTCTTCTTAATTTGACTAGAATTTCCAATGTCAAACAACCTTGCCTCTTATAATAATGTTGTGTCAGATTCAGACAGAACTGAATCACAACTGGAAGAAAATGTATATGCAATTGAAATTCTATAAAATAACGAAGATGAAGTCATAAAAAAGGCAAATTGTAAGAGAATCAGTTAAGGAAATTGAGGCTCAAAAGTCAAAAGGAGAAACATGAGGCCATGTTGTGTATGCAGTAAGCAGATCACCTTATAGAGGTATTGGAGGGCCAGAAGCCACAACTCATACAATTTACAATTGAGATTAAGTTTATTTCAAAAAAAAACTTAGAAAGAACTTAAGATTATATGTTAGTCAAACTTTAATATAATATTAAGGATTAGTGATAACATTTTGTATCGCGTGTCGCAAACTCTTTTATTGATTTATAAATATAGTTTCACACAAGGTTGTAGATGTCACACAACGTTATGATGGCAGACTGGGACCTTCGGGCCATGGCGAATTTCCATTTTTATATTTTTAATATAAATTAATTTACATATGTAATAAAAATACATATTATGCTACAAATTATATTATTTTCATTTTTTAAAAAGAAAATAATTAGTTTGGACATAACTAACTTAAATTGGTCCAAAATTAATCCAAATCAATACAAAACTGACTCGGCTAAAATGTCACGACATTGCACCATGTGGTTTTCGGCTTCGCGACGCCGTCATTTACATCACTGATTTCACATAATGTGACGACCATCAATATGTATATTAAAGTGTGAATGAATCTACATCTTTCAAATATGAAAAATAATAAACTAACTACTTCATTCACATGCAAGTCATACCGATAACATCCCGTGATTGTGGGGCTTTTCACATGTATCAACTAATAAGATCAAAAATAGTTTATATTGCTCGACTCAGACCGCTAATAACGATAAATATTATAACCTCTTAACCTAAGAGTTTTTTTGTTCGAAATAAATACTATTATATATAACAGAGCTCTTTAGCATCTTAATCGTATATTGCGAGGAGGGTGGTGCACGAACCAAATTTACCGGTTCCTAATTTTTAGGAACTGGACCCATAATTATTATATAAAGGAACTTTCGGTTCTAAATCTGATTCTCCGGTTTGGTTCTCAAGTTCTATCCATTAGAATTAGTTAATTCTCAAAATTTGTTAAGTAGCCGATTTATGGTACGAATTAAACGATTTTCATTTTTAGATAAAAACTTTAAATTTGATACTATTAAATGTTCTATCGTAAATCAAACGATAAAAGTTAATTATTATAACCCAATTTAATCATAAAGTTTTCAAATAAAATACTAATAAACGATAATTTTTTATTATCTAGAACTAGTTTTGGTTCTTGCCGGTTACTTGACGATTCTATTTTTAATAATCGAAATTGAGCTGAAATCGAATGGTTCTCTTAATCAGGTCGTGGGTGTCAAGGAAACTTTTTGTTAGATTAAGCGCAACCAATGAAATATGGTAGTGGTGGAGACCGATTGTCTTCGGCTAGCGAAGAGTATGTCAGGTAAGAGATTGTTTAATCAATTGGGAGGTATTTTGGAAAAATATAGTAGTATTATTTGTAGTAATGCTTTTCAGGCTTTGATTAATTATGTTCATTGATCATGTAACTCGGCAACCCACGAGCTAATCAGTTTTGCTTTAGAGCAGAAGGATTAGAGTCATGGTGAGGGGTTTGTCCCGTCGCTGGTTGTTGAGGTAGTTCGGCTTGATGTCAGTTGTTGTTAACGAAGTTTTCTCAATTTTTTTAAAGACAAATCAAATCAAACTGTTAATCACGATTCTCTAGTTTCTGTTCATTTTCGATTCCGAGTCTAAAATGCCCCGCCTCAAATTGGGAGAAACGACACTCCTCTTGACCTATTCTTTATTTTGTCTCGAGATTTATTCAAAAAAATGATATACGAGTGCATATAATATTTCTCTTACGTCCGATTGGGCCCAACCTGAAATGAGAATTTCATTCATGGGCCGTACCTTATCCACTCACAGTGCTTTCAATTTAATAACGCTATAGTTCATGAGCTATAGTTCGTGAGTCAACTCAATTCCCCCGTAAATTTGCGGTTACCTGTTACCTTTACCACCATTAAATATTTCCCTCCTTTTCTTCTTAATTTCACTCGAATTTGACAAATTGTACAGATAAGACAATGATTGTCCACGCGCTCTATTTTATCCAACCACACCTAATCTGTTACTCACTTCCAAAACTCTTGGACTAGGGCTGGATTTTTTTTATTATAAAATTTTAAGTCTGATATTATTGATGATGAGATTATTGAAATTATCTGATTTAACAGAAATATGATATTTTTTATCTGAAGGGATGAGAGATAAAGATTATTAAATCAATTCTGAACTTGTTGCAGTTTATAATCGCCGCAATGAATCGACACTGTTCTCATGTCACTCATTTTCATTCAATCGCTGACTGACAATTTTATTGTTGGTGACACGTTTATCGCAAAGACTTTTATTTCCACGTGTTTGACATGTTTGATATCCATGTTAGATGGAGGCAATTAACGAGATCATTGATTTCGTCCACGTGTTATCCTTTGAAGAGACGAAAATATTTGAACTTGACGAGATCTAATATTTTTTGATCTGACATGATAGAGACAAATACCACTAAATCCGCTATGAACATGTCTGTTGCTATCCTTAATTGTTGCGATCTTCACCACCTTCACGTCACCTGTTTCATCAGACCACCAAATCCTATCGATAATGTTACTCTAAGTGATTTCACTCCATCAAAAACTTTATTTCTACGCGCTCAACTTGCCTTATGGAGTAGATTAAATATGTCCCGAGCTCGCCTGGATAGGACTTCCCAAAAATAATCGAACCGACCCGAAAAATAAATGAACCAAAACGGTTCAGTTTGGTTATGATGAACAAAATCTAACTTCACCGGTTCATTTTATAAAATTAGAAGCGATAAAAAACCAAACTGAACTAAAAATTAATTGATTATTTGACCACACGACTCATTTTAGTTTATCGATTTTTATTAATTGGACCAACAAATATTGGGTCAACAAAAAAGTCAAATAATTAGTGAAGGGTAGCCTAAAATGTGAAAATTTCATGAATTTCGATTCAAAGAAAATTTGAGCATAAAACCAGTAAATCAGATAAAAAAATTAAATTGGCTTAAAATGTGAAAATTTCTTTAAATTTGGTGCATGAAAAACCGAACTAAGTCAAACCAAAATTAGACCAATTTTAAACCGAATCAAATTCTATTAATTCGATTTTAATTTTTATTTTCGTATAATCGAATTGATCAGTTCGACATTGAATTCGACAAGAACTCAATATATTCACCCCAAACTCACCCATTCTCGTTCTCAGCCGTCGTTACGGTCTCCACAGCCCTCCCGGCAATCATTTTCATCCAACCGCCAAACCCCACCACCCACTGTTGTTACCAGTGACTACACTCATCAAACACTCTATCACCACGCGCTCTCTCCGCGCGTGCGGAACCTCTCATCACAACCGTACAAATCCCCGGGACCACCAAAAGTAGCCGTTTTTAACCGCCAGCGTGGCAACTTGCCGACAGATCACGACAAAGGCGTCGCTTAATTTAAACGGTTTAATTATTATTAACTACCACTAATCAGGACTTAAAGTGAGACTAATCAATATCATCATCACTTAAAATAGAACGACGTAACGGGAAAGAAAGGGAAAGGAAAGAAAATCTGTGTTAGTGAGATTTGAACTTTATTTTTTCTCCTCATACCATTTATTCGTAAATATATTTATATATATCACCCAATCCTCATTTTGATTGGTGAACAGTGTGCTGTAGGGTTTGTTTGTTTGTTTGTTTCTTCGATTGCTCTCTTTCTCCTGTTTTTCGGTTTCGTTGTAGCCAAACAGCAACTTGATTCCTACTTTTCCCGAGAAACGAGTGGAGGAATCTGAAATGTTCTTGCTTTCATGGCACCGGAAAGCTATCCAAGCACTCCCTAGTTCGTCTTCCTCAGATCTGTGCCAACTGCTCGGTCTCTGCTTCATTGCCGAATTTTGAATTACTGAGTGATTCTGCGAGACAAGCTCTCTGGAGGTTGTTTCAGTGCTTGCTTTTGATTTTCTTGTTTAGTTTTTGGTTCAGATTATTGTTTATTTGCGGTTTTGTGCGTAAATTTCAGTTTTCGTTACTAATTTCGAGTAATTTACCGTGTTTGGAGTTTTAGTTTCTGTCGAGTTTAATTTGTGGAGTTGAATAGTTGAAAATTGTTTACTTACTTATCTTAATGCTTCTTTTGATTTTGATTTTTTTGCTCAGTTTTTGGTTCAAATTATTGTTTATTTTGTTTGCGGTTCTGTGCTTAAATTTTAGTTTTCCGTTACTAATTTAAAGTAATTTACTGTGTTTATGTGTAGGAATGGAGTTTTAGTTTCTGTTTTTGTTCTTACTGTTTGTAGAGTTTGTGGAGTTAATGAATGGTTGAAAATCGTTTATTTACTTATTTTAATGTTTATTTTTTATTTTTTTGTTCGGTTGTATTTCAAATGATTGTTTATTTTGATTGCGGTTCTGTGCATAAACTTTCAGTTTTCGTTACTAATTTCGAGTAATTTACAGTGATTTGTATATAAATGGAGTTTAAGTTTCTGTGAGTGTATGTATATGTAAATTGGTGAGATATTTAGATTTTCTTGTGCAAATAATTTTTTGTTCTTACTGTTTGTAGAGTTTGTGGAGTAAAAGGAATAGTTGAAAATTGTGTAGTAGATTAATGGAAAAATTAGTTTGGATTTTTTCCTTTTCCCTGTTTGTCTCTGAAAGGTAGATGGAAGGGTGATGAGTAGAGTATTATTTTTAATTTTGGTTGATGTTATGGGTTTGTATCGTTTTTAAGATTTTTGTGTGGATATTGTATTAATTATAAGTTGAATTAATTTTGCAGAGAATTGAGTCACTTCAGTGAGGATATAGATGGCTACACTTGGGGATATAGGAGTTTCGGCTGCTATTAACATACTCAGCGCCTTAATTTTCCTTTTAGCGTTTGCATTTTTAAGACTCCAACCTTTCAATGATAGGGTGTACTTCTCGAAATGGTACCTCAAGGGCTTAAGAA
Source organism: Geranium brycei (assembly GCA_036897365.1). Lineage (NCBI taxonomy): Eukaryota > Viridiplantae > Streptophyta > Magnoliopsida > Geraniales > Geraniaceae > Geranium > Geranium brycei. Next base: position 14,752 of record JAYMTP010000479.1, read on the forward strand.
GCAGCCCAAAGCATCCGGGAGGATTTGGGAGTAAGTTTGTCAATTTGGACTTCAGGTCATATATTAGGTTCCTGAGTTGGATGCCCGCTGCCCTCAAAATGCCAGAGCCCGAGCTTATTGAGCACGCGGGATTGGATTCTGCTGTTTACCTGCGGATTTACTTGATAGGGTATGCTTCAAGCAAATTATCTTAATCTGCCTTTTCCATGTTGTGCTGCTTTGTCTTTTAGATGTACTTGGCATGGCTTAAATGATCAACTCCAGCTGTTCCCACCCCAGTTTATGTTTTGGGGTTTCCGCTATATAACCTTGTTATGCTAAACATATGAATTCAAACAAAGAATAACCATATCATGTTTTGGTTGATTTCAGTTTCTGCTTTGGTTGCACCATAGCTGCTATAATATTTTCTTGTTGGTTGTTGTAAATTCTAATTGTTTAATCATTCTTTACTGCAGACTTAAAATCTTTGTTCCTATAGCATTCCTTGCTTGGGCAGTCCTGGTACCTGTTAATTGGACAAATAACACTTTATCAAAACCTTCTTCCAATGTAACATACAGTGACATTGATTTGCTATCTATTTCAAATATCGGAGATTCATCACAAAGGTTAGAAATTATTCCTTGCTGTTGTTTTCATACCCTTTGTGTTGTATATGGATATTAATGCCGCCAGAGATATTCAAATTATCTGCTATGTTATAATTGTGTGTATGTAATCTCCATCTGTATTCATGCAAGGTGTTGAAACATCGGCATTTACTATTTTAGCTTGTACAGAACATCAATATGTATCACAGCCTATACATCAATATGTATGGATTTACAGGATGATATCCTTGGGTGTAGAAATCAGATGAGGATAGACTTTAAGGTGTTCATTTTTGCAATCTTAATTAATTATCATCAGTCTGTTTGTAAATCCCAATAAATTAATATTTCTGACTTGTGCGGCATTGCTTCTTCTTGATTAGTCGTACAATTATGTTTATCAGTGGTTTATGGCGGTCCTGGTAATTTTACAGTGTTAATATACTGATGGCTTATGCCCTCACCTTCTTGATTGCAGGTTATGGGCTCATATACTGATGGCTTATGCCTTCACCTTCTGGACGTGTTTTATCTTGATGAAGGAGTATGACACGGTTAACTCGATGCGGTTGCAATTTCTTGCATCAGAAGGGCGCCGTCCAGATCAGTTTACAGTAAGAGTTTATCTCAAATTAGTTGCTGCAACTTATCAACTAATAACATATGCAAATACTCATTCTAAGTTTGTTGTAGTGCCTTATTTCAATAGAGAAGTGTTTCTTTTTGTATGTTGATAATCTATGTTCCTTTTTTTTATAGTTTCAACTTACCTTTTTATCTGCTAGTAATCGACTGGCGATTTCAGTATCTGCTTGCACTTTTGTTTACATCACGCACAACTGTAAATTTGGTTAGGAACCGGAAAAGACTTTTGGAGAAGCACATTGCACGACCTTAGGTTATCTACTCTTTAACATGCATTAACTGCAGAGCGTGAGTACCAAGATAGTTGGGCACCACATGTGTTAGTGTTTCAAGAATTAGGCTCCTGGATGTGTTACGGCATTTCGATTTGTTCTCTGTCGTGTGTTTGTATGCCAACATATACCAATGATTTACAATTTTCTTTTGTAAATTAGAACAGTTGTTGCCCTTAGAATTTTGTCCCCTCTCCTTGTTGGAGCAATACTATAGTAAAAAATTGGGACTTGGCTTCTTAAGATATATCTATTTAATTTTTTTCTGTAATGACAAAGTTTGCTCGATATATTATGTGTTATATTTTGGAAATCTACACATATTTTTTGAGGATGGCTTATTTGAATTTTTTTTTATAACTCCAAATACAATATTTATGGGAAATTTTTCTATGCCAAGCTCCTAATGAAATTTGATTGTGAACAGGTCCTTGTTAGAAATGTTCCTCCAGATCACGATGAATCTGTTAGCGAGCTTGTGGAGCATTTTTTCCTCGTCAATCATCCGGACCACTATCTTACTCATCAGGTTTGTTTTTGCTATCAGAAAATATTGCTGTTTACATAAACACAGTTCATCTAGACTAGCTGTTGACACACCTTGTCAATGTTATCTATTTCTGGTGCACATTCCTTATATTAGAATAACTTGTGCAGGTTGTATACAATGCAAACACACTTCACAAACTAGTCAAGAAGAAGAAAAGTAAGCAAAACTGGCTCGATTATTACCAACTTAAATTTTCTAGGAACCCATCCAAGAGGCCCATTTCGAAGGTATTATATATTTATATAGATGTCTCCAAATGGATATTTTCCCTCTTGAAATATGTTATATAAGTATTTTAAGTCTAATCTGTAACCTGAGTTTATATGCTTTTCCTTCTGCCTGCTTTCAGACTGGTTGTCTAGGGCTCTGCGGAAAGAAGGTGGATGCAATCGATACCCACATATCTGAAATTGAGAAATTGTCAAATGAGGTAAGGATCTTATACATCGAATCTCTTGTTTAATGAATACTCCCTCCGTCCAAAATAAGAATTTCAAAATGTAGGAGTAACATTTTCCTTATTGATGATTGCATTAATAATCCTTAGAAACTTGAGAGTTTACAAGTACATTTATAACTTCTAACAATGCTCTAACATTACAATCTTCCAGAATAATAACTAATTACAAGTTAATAAGTGAAGATTAAACTTGATATATTTATTAAAAATAAGATTTTGAAGCCCTTAAATGACTCCAAATGGCTAAAGTTTGAAAATCAAATGGCCACATGATGAATTTTGCTAAAATATCTCCTTTGCAGATTGCTGAAGAACGGAAAAGAATTGAAAAAGATCCAAAGGCCATAATGCCTGCAGCGTTTGTTTCCTTTAAAACTCGGTGGGCTGCTGCAGTCTGTGCACAAACTCAACAGTCCAAAAACCCAACATTATGGCTAACAGACTGGGCCCCGGAGCCACGTGATATATACTGGGACAACTTGGCTGTTCCGTATGTTCAACTCACAATTAAGAGGCTGATAATGGCAGTTGCATTCTTTTTTCTCACCTTCTTTTTCATGATCCCTGTTGCATTTGTTCAAACACTTGCAAGCATTGAGGGAATTGAGAAACGTGCACCTTTCCTGACGCCCCTTATTGAGATGTGAGTTTGGTTTCCAGCTTTACCTCTTAGGATAACATTTAGTTTACAGTTTTTGGGATCAAAATTTAATGTACATTCTTACCAATACAAAACAAAATAAGCCATGTTAAAGATGTTAAATCTTTAGATAGGCCTGCATCGTTTGAAAGCACATAATTTGAGTTTTTTCACTTTCTTTCTAAAGTAGGGAAGACCATTTGGCGAGGTTACTAGTATTTTCAAAGTAGGGATTAAACAAGCATTCATGATCATTTCCATGGGAGAAGTCCCCTTGTTGTCCCTCGTGGTATAGTTTGATTTTCTGTCTTTTGGAAGAGGGTTAATCATCCTTCCCCCAAGGTACTAAACTGCTAAAGAACTCGCCAGTCTCCAAAAATAAGATTGTTACAAGTTGAACGTGAAGTGCATTAATTTATCAGTAGTAAAATAGATTATCTGTTTCGTTCCTAATCTTATTCGCCATTGTAATGATATACAGTTGATGCATGTAACTGCATAATTTGCCTGCTGGTTGTATTTGCTAAGGTGGCAGAAAAATTATATGTCAAACAAATTCGGAAAATTTTCTCAGGAAGTTCACTAATTGCTTGGCTTTCACTTCAGAGTTTTGTCTCTTCAAGAATTTGGTCTGTCAATGCCTTGGCTTCCTTAAGAGTTTTGCCACTATTATGTCAACCTGCAAACTTTCAGTTGCTTGGCATTCTTTACTACTATACTTTTATTCAGCACTAGCCTGGTTTTTTTGCAGTAAATTCATCAAAGCAATCATACAAGGTTTTTTGCCTGGGATAGCTTTAAAGCTGTTCCTCATCTTTCTGCCTACAATACTGATGATCATGTCGAAGTTTGAAGGGTTCATATCTATATCATCTCTGGAGAGGAGGTCAGCATCTAGATATTATATTTTCCTATTGGTGAACGTATTCCTTGGAAGCATTCTCACTGGAGCAGCATTTGAACAACTGAATACCTTTATCAAACAGTCACCAAGCACGTATGTTACTCTCATTAATTAAGGTTTTAATAGCCGGTTTATATTTTTTGTGATTATGATCGATTTGTAGATATGTTATGCTGTCTGGGGAGGGTGCAGACATAGTGTGTTGGTTGGTGTAGGGGTGATGATGGAGACAGAAGTATATTATATTCTGCGTAAAACTGTGCCTTCTCTTGCTGCACGAATCACTTACACCACAGAATGCTCTTGCAATGGGGGGCACTAAGGAGTTGTTCCTTTCCGTACAGTACCACTTTCTGTAGGATATTCCATGCTCCTAAAATAGGGCTCACGGGGAAGAAGATTCTTGCATTGTTCCTATGTCTCATAATTCCTACATCTCTGCATTCCTTCCTTTGTCTCATAACTCCTACATTGAAGCTATGGTTGTAAAAACATACCATCAATTTCATAGACAATAATTATGTTCATTTTGTTTTTATTCGACTGCTTAAATTGCTCCAACTTCTTCAGATAAGGTTTCATAATATTGCAACGCGATATCTTTTGTATAATGTTAATCATTGTCTCTTAAACTGGTCAACTTAAATGTTAAACCAGGATTATATTTCATTTTCAGACTTGCTGAAAGTAACTTTTGTTTTATAGGATTCCGGAAACAATTGGAGTAGCAATTCCTCTTAAAGCAACATTCTTCATAACTTATATAATGGTTGATGGATGGGCTGGGATTGCTGCGGAGATTTTGATGGTGAAACCCCTTATAATATATCATATTAAGAATCTTTTATTGGTAAAGACTGAAAAGGACAGAGAGGAGGCCATGGATTCTGGAAGTCTTGGCTTCAATACCGGCGAACCTCAGATTCAACTGTATTTTCTGCTAGGCCTTGTTTATGCCACAGAGACCCCTATTTTACTCCCCTTCATTATAATTTTCTTCGGCTTCGCATATTTGGTGTTCCGTCATCAGGTAAAGAGTTCCTTCCTCACTTTGAATTTAGGGAAATTAAATTTGCAGATATCGATATATATCATGTACTTCCTAAGAAAATCAACTAACTTCCTATACTATGCTTGTGTTGTATACTGAATGCCTTCAAATTTGTTGATAAATTTACCCTTTGGATGCCTAATTAACATGCTTGTTTTTTGTTTTGTCTTTGTTTATAATAAAAAAGATCATCAATGTTTACAATCAAGAGTATGAGAGTGCAGCAGCATTCTGGCCTGATGTCCATGGGCGAATTATAACTGCACTGGTTATCTCACAGTTGCTTCTAATGGGTCTGTTGACTACAAAAAAAGCTGCTATGGCAGCACCTTTTCTCATTGCACTGCCGGTACTCACCATCTGGTTCCATAGGTATTGCAAAGGTCGCTATGAACCTGCGTTTGTTAGGTACCCATTAGAGGTATGTCAGGTTTCACAATTTAATTACGATGCTCTCTTAATTACTTTGAATACATACTTAATATAGCTCAATGTGTGCATGTAGTTCTCGTGTTTTTGCTCAGTCATGCTAACATAAAAACTGCATGTTTGCTACATGTTAGCCTCTGCAAATATAATGAGCTCATTTTTCGTCTTTTGTATTAATTATGTACGATGCTGATTCCTGGTGTTATAACGAGAAAGATTTACGTGGAAACAAGCAATCAAAGTCAAACAATTAGGTTCCTGGCTAATCCCAGTAGGTTCTGATTCGATTCAAGTCATATTATAACACCTTGATTGATTAGTTGAGACACGATTCAGGGTATTTTCTACTGGTTATTTGTTCCTTAGGGGCTAGACCATGTTTTCCAATCCAATATGACGTGAAATATTTATGTTTGATATCGTGGAAGGTGTGGATGTGATTTCCTTTTTGTTTATTTCCATGGTGTAACTTACGGGTGCATTGCTGTTTAGCGTATTTGTAAGTGTTGCTCTATGTGCTTTTTTTACCAAATTGTGTAGATTAGTTGTAACCTAGAATTGTGCTATATGTTGTGATTTCAGGAAGCAATGATGAAAGATACTCTTGAACGAGCGAGGGAACCGAACCTGAACCTAAAAGGCTATCTCCAGAGCGCATACGTCCACCCAGTTTTCAAGATGGCCGACGACGAGGAAGAGGAGGAAATGAACGATATATGGGAGAGCGAGAGCGTTCTGGTCCCAACCAAGCGCCAGTCGCGAAGAAACACCCCGTTGCCCAGCAGAATTAGCGGCACATCCTCGCCGCCATCTCTACTTGAAGTTCAAGAACACGGCGTGCCCTGAACGTTATGTGTAAATAATCACATAACATCATACTGTACATTATGCCGTAGCAGATGGAGGTTGCATTTGTAAATCATACGATCGAGTTTGTTTGTTGTATATGAATGTGGAGTGGCTGCACAGCCTCTGATCTTTAGCTGACTCCATGAAGAAAGCAAAACTGGATCATATGAAGAAGCCACAGCCCAGAATTGAACCTTCTGACTTCTGATTGCTGATTTTCATATTCTGTGTGTATCTGCTTGGTCATTACTTTGTGTGTGTTTGCTTAGACTGTATTTTCTGGTTCTTCCTGTAAAGATCATTTTATTGTTACTGGTTTTAAATTTTTGTTGTGATGGAAGTCATTTTCTTTTGGGCTCTTAGAGATCATATCTCCTTTTCCCTGATAGGTTATTGAATAATCATCAACAACATAACAAGCCCATAAACCAAAAGCATATCACATTGGTTCATTCAAATTGACACATTTTGTTTTGTGTATCTCATGATTACTGAGTCTTTGATCACCGGCACCGGGTATATATTTTTTTTAATCCCCACAGGGTATATATTAATTAATATAATAAAATGTATAAAATACTGGGTATATATTAATAAATTGGAATATGGAAGTCATTTACTAAGTTTTTATCACGATGATTGCCAAAATAGACGATATACAGTATCTCACTATTTTTGAAAAGTGGTATATTTTGTTAATTGCAACCATACTTGCAAAAAATAGGTCATGTCCTCTTCGAATTTTAAAATAACATAATTGCTCGTAAAATAAAGAATAATTACACATTAGTACACCCAATTATCGCCAATTCTAATATTAATATCTCAAATTAAAAAGCTCAATTTTGCAGTCACACGGTTATTGCTTTGTTACACTTAACTCCAACGAGATTAAATCTAACAAATTTTAAGGTAAAAAGATTAGTAATTTAATGTAAAATGAGGCAGGTATGACCAAATTAAAATTTTATTTTATTTAAATAATATTAATAATATAATAAATTTTATATTGAAAATGACTATTTTGCCCTCATTTACATATTTATCATTAATATAATTTTAGGGCAAATGTGTCTTTTACGATAAAAATTAAAAAAAGAAAAAGAGAAGGAGAATGGTCGACTTGGGAGAAGAAAAACCATTCTCTGGCGTTTGTTGCTCATCGATGACGAGAATGGAGCGCGGATCTGGCCGGAGATGCGGCTGATCTGGCTGGAGTTGTCCTTACTCGGCCGACGTCGCCCCGTCACTCAGTCTGTGGCGTCAGTACAGGACCTCCTTGAAGTGGCTTTAGTCCAAATCCGTCAACGGCTCGGAGGATCTTCGAGGTCTCCGTCACTGGCTTCACCTCGTTCGTTTTTCGGTGTCCTGCCTTTTCGCTCCGACGACTTCAAGCGTCCTGATTCGTGGAGGATGTTTTTGTTATGACCTGTGGGTTTTGCAAGGAGGACCTCAAGAAGACGCTTGTAGTGGTTTTGGTCGATTTCATCTCACTCGCTTCCTTGATGGCGGCGGGTCTAGCTTCGACGGGAACAGGAAGATTCGAAAGCGCTAGGGTTTGGGCGAGTTCACGGTGAATATGCAGCGGCGGCGGCAGATTATGGTCATCTCAGCCTCAGCGTCGAGAACCAGATCCGGCGAGCTCATCCGACGACCACACCTCCGACGAGCTCAACGACCAAATCTGGTATATTCTAGATTTGTAGTTGCAGCGAAATTCATGGGAGCTGAGGCTGGAGGCAACGACCAAGGTGGTTCGGTACAACGAAGAAGATGATAAATAGTTTCTTTTTGATCAATCAAACTGAATTGAACTGGTCTGGTTTCAAATCAAAACTAGCGAGGGCATTTGAGTTTTTTCGCTTCAAAATTTTGTCAGATTTAATCCCGTTGGAAGTATGTATAAAAAATGGCTGAGTGACTACAAAATCGAATATTTTAGTTTGGGATACACGTGTGAGAATGACAGATAGTTGGCTGTACAAATTGTAATTAACCCTAAAATAAAAAATAAAAAAAATTGAAATTCCTGAGCCCAAGCCCAATATTAAACCAAAGCCCAAAAATCCAAACTCCATGGTCCAGTAACTGGAATGGGCAGCGAGCGACAATGGAAGTCACGAAACCAGGAGAGAACCAATCAGTTTAACGAACAACACACTACATTATCCTATTTCAGCCTCATCTCATTCCTCTTCTTCCTCACGTAAAATGAGCGCTCAGGCGCAGATCCATTCCCTCCAAATCCAACCCATCCCTCTCCACCGACCCACACTCAATTTCCTTACACCAACTGCGAAATCGAAACCGAAGAACCATCTCCGTCTCCGAGCTCGTGACTTTAATGGGTTCAGAAGTTTCAGGAGCAGAATCAGAAGCTCGGTGAAAGCGGAATCGAGTGAGGTTGAAGACGAAGATGTGACGAAGAAGCAGCAAGCGGCTCGGAGGCCGTACCCTTTTCACGAAATCGAGCCCAAATGGCAGAGTTATTGGGAGGAGAATCGTACTTTCAGGACCCCAGATGAGGTTGATCCCTCCGTCCCCAAATTCTACGTTCTCGACATGTTTCCTTATCCCAGGTGCGAGGTCGAGCTCTCTTCGACTGAAACAATTTGTGTTTTTTACTGGGTTTAAGGGATTAAAAGTACCCAAATGGGGAGACCCAGTTTGATTGATAAGTGTTTGTTCTAATGTTTGGCTGATTTGGATTGCCCTTGTTCAGTTCTAGACTCACTGTCTCAGTGTTGTGAGTTTTACTGATTGGGTTGCTTGGAATTCTGATTTTGATGTAGTTCTGCATTGGAGCTGGGTTGCTTGGTCTCAATGTTATGATTTTCGTTGAATGTTTTGTTATAGCCCTAATGCTGTTATTTTTTCACTAATTGGGTTGCTTGGAGTGGGATTGAAGTTTTGGTTTTGACTGAGTTCTGCAGTGGGGATGGGTTGCTTGGTCTCAGTGTTCTAATTTTGAAATGAATGTTTAGTTGTAGTTTCACTGTTGTGAATTTCACTGACTGGGTTTTTTGGATTGGGATTGAAGTTCTGATTTTGATTAATTTCTCCTGTGGAGATGGGTTGCTGGGTCTCAATAATATGAATTTGATTTGAGTGTTCAGTTATAGTCTCAATGTTGTTATTTTTTCACTAATTGGGATTCAAGTTTTGATTTGATTGAATTCTCCGGTGAAGCTGGGTTGCTTGGTAAAAAATGTTATGATTTTGATTGAATGTTTGGTTATACTCTCAATGGTGTGAATTTTTCACTAATTGGGTTGCTTGGATTGGGATCAAAGTTATGACTTTGATTGAACTCTGCAGTGGAGATGAGTTGTTTGGTCTCAATGTTCTGATTTTGATTGAATATCCAGTTATAGTCTCAATGTTAATTTTTCACTAATTGGGTTGCTTGGATTTTGATTGAATTCTCCAGTGGAGCTGGGTTGCATGTTGGCCATCCTCTAGGATACACTGCCACCGATATTCTAGCTAGGCTGAAGCGAATGCAGGGCTACAATGTTCTGCATCCGATGGGATGGGATGCTTTTGGATTGCCTGCCGAGCAATATGCGATTGAGGTTTGCCTTTTTAGCTACAATCTTAGTTTGTTTGCAGTGAATTGACTTTTGTGGTGGCTTTGCTATTCTCTTTATTTATTGGATGGTTATTGTGTCTGACAGACAGGAACCCACCCAAAAGTCACAACAATGAGGAACATTGAGCGCTTTCGCGATCAGGTAACACACTGTCCCTTTCACTTTTTGCCAGTCTATGCATGAAGTGCAACATGTTATCTCTCTTACAAGTTACAAACTTGGTATTCTGTAGCTCATTCAATGTTCTGTTTTAATTTTCTTAATGTCATTCCACTGCTTGGTAATCGCGTGTGACTCTAAGACATCTCACTTTCATATTTGGGTTGAAGTTCCACATGATTTCATAACAAAGATTAACCAGACCTGGCATGTTAAAGACCAGTGATTAATGAACTAAATAATGATTACTGTAAAGTATATTGTTAGGTAATAAGAGGATGTTATGTTTTGAAGGGTTTTGAAATGCATTCCAGTCAGTCTGCAGCATCTTGTTCTGCTTCAAAACATAGCATAACCTTCTGGGAGTTTTAGTTATTTTTTTGATGTTAAGGACTTGTGATTAAAGGAGTAAGGAATGATTACCGTAAAGCATACTCTTAGGTAATAAAAGGATTTTATCTTTTGAAGGGTTGTGAAATGCATTCCAGTCAGTCTGCAGCACCTTGCTTGGCTTATACGTATGGCACAACCCTTTGGGAATTTTATTGTAGTTTGTAAGCACTGCCCTATAAAGTTGTCATTGTAACTCATGAAGTTTCATGCTATTACTTTCCTCATGTAGAAGTGGTTGTTACACTTTGGAAACTGACCCGTCTCTCTTTTCTTCCTTCTTGGTTGCAGCTCAAATCCTTAGGCTTTTCTTATGACTGGGATCGTGAATTTACTACTGTGGAACCTGACTACTACAAATGGACCCAATGGATCTTTCTCCAGCTACTGAAGAGAGGATTGGCATATCAGGTCCTGGAATTTTACATCTTTCACGTCATTTTTATGTTTTTATTTTCCGTCACTCCTTCCAACTAAAAAACACTTGAGGTCAATTGATTGTGTGTACAGGCTGAAGTTCCAGTCAATTGGTGCCCTGCACTTGGTACCGTCTTGGCCAATGAAGAGGTGGTGGATGGTGTGAGCGAGCGTGGAGGCCATCCAGTTATAAGAAAGGTATCCCGATTCTATATTATTCTAGTAACCCATCAGTACAAGTTCTTCTATTTGTATTCTTATTTCCATTTTTGAGTGGTTTTGTAATTTTACAGTGTCATTGTTTATTACCAAGCAGCCAATGCGGCAGTGGATGCTTAAAATAACAGCATATGCTGATCGTCTTCTTGAAGATTTAGATGAACTCGACTGGCCTGATAGTTTGAAGGAAATGCAAAGAAACTGGATAGGGCGGTCAGAGGGAGCAGAAATGGATTTTTGTGTTCTAAATAATAACGGGAATGAAACAGACATAAAAATCACGGTTTATACTACAAGGCCCGATACCATTTTTGGAGCGACGTAATCGTCATAACTTTGTTCCTCTTTCTTTTCTTATTTCCAACACAACATTAATGATAGCTGTTCCTGTATTGTGATTAACGCTCATCGGTTTTTTTATATAGCTATTTAGTTGTGGCACCAGAGCATCCATTGTTGTCAACGGTAGTATCGGCTGCACACAGCAAACAAGTATGTTTACCGTTTCCTACACCATAATTTGTTTCAAAGACTTCTAACTATTTTTAGAATAAAAGTTAACATTGTGTACAGGTGGAGGAATACATAGATCTAGCGTCAAGAAAGAGCGACCTTGAGAGGACTGAGCTTCAGAAGGAAAAAACTGGGGTCTTCAGCGGTTGTTATGCAAAAAATCCCGCTAATGGAGAAGCTATTCCTATATGGGTAGCGGATTATGTATTGGGGAGGTATGCCCAAACTTATTTTTCATCGTATAATTAAAATGTATACTTATCGATTGGTATGTACAGCATGCATGCTGATCAGTTGATAAGCCCTTATGTTTGTTCTCTAAAACATGAAATTTAGGGCTTCCCAAAAACCCAATTTGGGCCGAGTGCCCTGAACTGATCAGAACCGATTCAGTTCAGTTCAGTTATTGACAGAACCAAAATTAAATCGGTTTTGAACCGTTCTGGTTCAGTACCGTGAACAGCCCTGATAAAATGCATCGGTTGGTTTACTCCCTTGACATGTTATATAAAATTTTGTTTTATCAAGATGGCGATTAATTTTGGCAAGTTTTTATATAATATTACTGAAGAGTTATAAACTTTGTCATTCACGCAGTTATGGAACAGGAGCAATCATGGCTGTACCTGCTCATGATTCTCGCGACCATGAGTTTGCTTCAAAATATGCCATTCCGATTCATTGGGTTGTGATGGCAGATGCTGGAAACGGCTCTGATTCTGGAAATCCTTATACGGGGGAAGGTACTCTTGCAAACTCATCAAATTTGACGCTGGGGCTTGACATCAATGGCTTATCTAGCAAAGAAGCTGCCTCAAAAGTAATTGAATGGGCTGAGAAAACTGGAAATGGGAAGAAAAAGGTGCTTTTTCTTAATCTATTTGAATTTGTTATTTCAGGGTTGGGTTGGGATGGAGGTAGCAAAGAAGTAAATATATGAATGAATGTGGGTCATGATAAGAAAGGGTAGGATAGGGAATGAAACTATTCAAGTTAAAGTGGGTTTGTCCAATTAAAGGTAAGATTCGGTTAATGGTTTAAGATGGCTTGGACATGTACAGCATAGAAAGGATCGTGAAATAGTTTGAAAGGAAGAGGGTTCATTTAGGTGAAACTAATAGGACTAATGAAAGGTACTTAACATGAAACTAAGCAGTAAAGGAAAGACATGCTTATGCAAGACTTGGTACATAAGATATCACAAATAGTTTTTCTAAAAGATTTGTGTAGCAAACCCGAAATAGATTGGGAACAGGCTTTGTAGTTGCTATTGCTAAGGACCAGATATAACACGATCTGATAAACCTCTTTTGCTTTGTCTGGCTCATGCACACGTATTTCTTTTCCAGGTGAACTTCAAGTTGAGGGATTGGTTGTTTGCACGACAGCGCTATTGGGGGGAACCTATCCCGGTTATTTTCCCGGATGATAGTGGCGAGGGAATTCCACTTCATGAATCTGAACTCCCCCTCGTTCTTCCAGAGCTCGATGATTTCACTCCCACCGGAACAGGAGAACCGCCACTATCAAAGGCGGAGTCTTGGGTATGAATTTCCTTCTCAATTCCTTTTTTTCAACTTGCCGAACACGCCATCCTCAACCATTTGCCATGGAGTTTGTGCTGGCAGACTTAGCATTTCGAATCAAATGCCAAAATAGCAAAACAATTATAATTTACTTGCAATTTGTCAAGTTTGACCTAATTATAATTTACATGCATGCAATTTTCAATTGTTATTCAGGTTAAAACCACGGATCCATCATCTGGGAAACCCGCCAGGCGAGAAACAAGCACCATGCCGCAGTGGGCTGGTTCTTGCTGGTAATATTTTTCTCCTACTTTATTTGAGGTGTATATGTAAATTGCATTTATTTCTTTTACTTAACAATCTTGTTTCAGAAGTAAGTGGTACACCAAACTTATGTGATCGTGATTCGGGGAAATGAAAATTTCCTTGAACTGTAGGGATTATATAAAACAGTATAGAAATGCTTGAGGAAGAAACCTAAATAGAACTATGCATCCTTAACGAGAACTGAACACTTGACAACTATAATTTGCTTATCAATTATCACATTGGCGAGTCAAGCGGAAATATCAGGCCCCGTTCTACATAAGGGTTGGTCTTGAGTCCATTGACGATACAATTATTTTAAGAAACTCTTAAGAATCATTAATTTTGTGTTGTCTTCCTCCATTATAGCATAGTGAAGCACAAATCTTGATAAAAATTTGCTGATCAAAAAATTTGTTTTATCACATAGCAGTACTTTATTTGTCATTTTTGTTGGAATATTTTGGGTGCCGAGTCTCACTGTTGTGTTTAACACATTCGTTACATATGCTGGGGATTTTCTATGAGATTATATATATTTTTTACTATTGTATTCAGGTACTATTTGAGATTTATGGACCCAAAAAATACCGAAGAGTTGGTAGATAAGAGGAAAGAAAAGTAAGAATAGCTTCCACCTACATAACTTGTGTCTTCAATGCTCCTCTTTTTTCTCTTGTCACGAACACATATTTTCCCTGCAGGTATTGGGGACCAGTTGATGTGTATGTTGGTGGCGCCGAGCATGCTGTTCTTCACCTACTTTACTCTAGGTTCTGGCACAAGGTTTGTGACTGAGCTCTGGCCTATTATATTCTCGAGTATGGAATGGTACAGAATTATCAGTTTTACTCTTATCGGGAAATTGCACCTGGATATTAAAATACCACCCATCATATACCATCAGAATTATTGGTTCTCACCTTATTTAACCTAGGCAGGGAATTTTAGAACACCAAACCGATTTCACATAAATCGGTCTGCTAGGCGGAGTTAGGCGAGTCTAGGCGGACCCACACCATTTTTTCAAATTTGATTTTTTAGAAATAAAAAAATGACAAAAACTAAAATTATTTTTATTATTTTTGAAGAACGTAAATGTAAAAGGTATTATATATATTTATATCCCAAAATATCTATTATCCGCCTAGCATTTTTCAGAACATTGTTTTATTGGTTTCTGAGTTTATGTTTTAATGTTGCTTCATTGACGGTAAACCCTACTTATAATTGCTTCTTTTTTGCAGGTTCTCTATGACATTGGCGTTGTCTCTACCAAAGAGCCTTTCAAGTGCGTCATCAACCAAGGGATTATCCTTGGTGAAGTAAGTAAAAAAAACAAAATTTGTGTGCACGACAGTGTAAAGCTCCGTTCTACATGTCCCTAACGGTTTCAGTAGCAGGTTGAATATACAGCATTCAGGGATGCAGATGGAAATCTCGTATCTGCAGATTCTACTAATACCTTAGGCGACCTTCAGCTAGAGAGAATCCCCGAGGAAAACGTACGATCTCTTGCAACCCCTTATCTCACTGTAATTCAGGCGTTTCGTTTTAGTTTTGAGATTACGATCTGTTCTTGTGCAGGTTACGAAAGTTGGGGACTCTTTTGTGCTGAAAGACGATCCTAATATCCGCTTGACCGCTCGTGCTCACAAAATGAGTAAAAGTAGGGGAAATGTTGTCAACCCCGACGATGTTGTCTCTGAGTATGGTGCGGATTCTCTCCGCTTGTATGAAATGTTCATGGGACCATTTAGGTATATTTTTCCCTTTGAAGCTTTGAAGTGTCTACAACAACACACTCTTTTCTTACATATTGCTTCTTTTCATTATATTGTGCTTCTAGAGACTCGAAAACGTGGAATACAAGTGGGATCGAAGGTGTTCATAGGTTTCTAGGAAGAGCATGGAGGCTTGTGGTTGGCTCGCCTTTACCCAATGGCACGTTCAAGGATGGTACAGTGGCGACTGACGATGACCCTACTATGGATCAACTTCGTTCTCTGCATAAATGCATTGGCAAGGTCATATCTCAAAACTTGTTCAATCACATCTTTTTTTTTCATCATATCAGTCACGTTTCATTTTATTTAAACCACATTGCGTGCACATGCATGTTGGATTTGCAGGTAACAGAGGAAATTGAAGGGACAAGGTTTAACACGGGAATATCTGCGATGATGGAGTTCGTTAACGCAGCATACAAGGTACTGTACACGCGGAGGGTTGACTCCTTGTTCTGGCTACATTCTAGAGAAAATGGCAAAAAATTGCTCCATACTATGACAAATTTGGAAGCGGGTGATGTGTTCTTTGTTAATGACAAAAAAGGGTTGTGACAAAAAAGGGTGCAAAATGTATGTATTTTTATAAAAATGACGAATTGCCCCTGAAATTTAGAATTGATATTTTTGAAAATAAATATTTGTAAAAGTTTTTCTAATTTTATCTTCTAACTAAAATTTCTATAATCAATTTTGTAATTTAATTTTTTAGTCAAATTATTTTATAAAAATCTTAATTTCAGGGGCAATTTAGTCGCTTATGTTAAAATACATCCGTTTTGCACAGAAAAGTAAAGTTCAGCACCGTTTTGCCATTAACAAAGTACACAACGCCCTCTTTCAAAAGTGTCATATTAATAGGACAGACTATAGAGCAACTTTTAACTGCACAGTCCTTG
Organism: Geranium brycei; assembly: GCA_036897365.1. Lineage (NCBI taxonomy): Eukaryota > Viridiplantae > Streptophyta > Magnoliopsida > Geraniales > Geraniaceae > Geranium > Geranium brycei. The sequence goes on from JAYMTP010000479.1 coordinate 30,957, forward strand.
ACCTTGACATCCTCCCAGAGTCTTGCAATTGCTTGATATAATTTTCACCCTTCAGTATGATTTCTTTCTTAGGGTGCAAGCAAAGAGCATTATTTTACTCCTAATATGAAGCTTAAGTTTAGGCTTTGTTGCATGTTTAGAATTAAGGGATAATTACGGATAACTATCCCGAACTATACACCTTTTACACATAACTACACTAAAAAATGTTTAACAGCTCACTGAACTGCCATTTTTCTCATGCCATTAAAACAATAACAGAGGGGTTAAAAATAATTTGAAAAGTACAGAATGCCCTTTATCGACTCAAGTTTTTAAATGGTCACCACTCTATCTGAAGTTTCATAAACATTTTCCAGAGAAACATTTCTGGAAAATCTTTTTGAAGAAGAGAGGAAGGAGAAGGAGCTGGTGGTGGCTGTGTATGTGTATGTATATGTGGTGGGTTTGGGTCAGATTGGACTCTTCTCTTGCATGAAGTGTGACTTATGAAACTTGAATAGAAAGTGGCAATCATATGAAAATTTGACAGTCAAAGGTGGGTATTTTAGACTTTTCACATCATTTTTAACCCCTACTTTATTGTATTAAAAGGCGGAGAGAAAGAAATGGTAGTTCAGCGAGCTGGGAATTTTTTTTGAAGTTGAGTGTGGTTATGTTATGTGTAAATGTGTGTAGTTTGGGGTAGCTAGCCGTAATCACTGCTGTAAAACCCGACTTGTCCGATTACTCCTTTAATCTGATTTTTTTTCTGAATGGCCGTAATTAACCCTATAATTAATCGTAATAATACTGTTTGCAATGGATTTATTCTCTCCACAATTTTCATGTTTCCAGTGGGATAAACAACCAAGGTCAATCCTGGAAGCATTTGTCTTGTTGCTCTCGCCGTACGCACCTTACATGGCGGAAGAGCTATGGTCTCGCTTGGGACACTCAAATTCATTGGCATATGAGCCTTTTCCTGAGGTATGCATATGTCTCTTTCTTTCTAAGTCACATGATGTATATTATGTACTGTCAAGCTCTTCAATGTCAACTTAAGCTTGACAGGGCCTGAGCATTGTTGCATTATTTTGTCTCTATTAGAATCAGACACAATCATGCTAGTACACTGTCTTGATTACTTATTGATGATATCATAATCTCTTGTGTATTTAAGCTCGTTTTTACTTTACCTGATGTGGGACGTGAACTCACATGTGGAATCCTAACTATTTTTGTTGGTGAGATTGGGCCTCACCAAGCAGGAGAACCTTTAACAAGGGAACCCTTATATACGTTAGAGCCCATTCTCTACCCAAAGTATTAGGTTATATCAGGTTTTGGGTCGAAATGTGTATATAAAATTTCCTTACACTCATAATCTTCCCAATGTGGCATCTGGACTCAAGTGTAGAATTACCGACCCACTTATCAGGAGAATCCACATAATTTTGATACCACTTGTTCGGGAGAACCGGACTTTACCTAAAAGGAGCACATAACATGAAAGACCCGTATAAGCATTAGAACTAACATTTGACTCAGAAGACTAGTCTATCAGGCCTTGTCTCCGATGTGTATGTAAATTCTTCTTTTATACCCGATGTGGGACCTGGACTCATTATGTGCATTCTTAACATAATAGTAACAAGAGATATTCATTTGCTATTACAAGAATCGGCTTTTCAATGCGGCCTGAATCGAACTTTCATAACAAAATCATGCTTAAAAATGTTGTAATAATGCAGGCCAATCCCGAGTACTTGAAGGACTCCACCGTCGTGCTGCCCGTTCAGATCAACGGGAAGACGAGGGGCACCGTCCAAGTAGAAGAAGCGTGCTCAGAGGACGACGCTTTCAGGATAGCGTCGCAGGACAAGAAACTCTCCAAGTACCTCGACGGCCAATCCATCAAGAAGAAAATTTACGTCCCCGGCAAGATATTGAATGTGATACTCGACCGGGCCAAAGTTACTCAAACATAGTCAAGAAATGAAGTCAATCTGTTAACATCATTCAAGAAGTTGTATATCAGCTTGTAAAAAAATAGATGTTACTATTGGTTGATTATTTATGGAAACAAGCCAAGAGCAGTGGTTCAGTTTCTGCTTCGCTGGCTGCAGGTCACGGGTCGTTAAAGCTTAAACAAGCTGCCAAAATAACTTATTGTTAGGGAACAAAGGATCCAATCGCGCAGCGGAAGCATTTAAAATTTAATTTTAACCTTGTTTCTTTGCAAGGATCTACATGCAAAAATTCTAGATTAACCAATACAAACATCCATAGGGTATTTCGGATCCAATACCTTTGTAGATCCGACTTTAATCACCCTTGGAGATCGACAGGGCCTTCACGAGTTGTCAATCGAATCGAGGCGTTTCCAACG
>JAYMTP010000480.1:0-33304 GCA_036897365.1 Geranium brycei
ATTCTTATAATTCTATAGACTATTTCAAGTCTATAAAGAGTTTTGATGATTTTAATAGAATGATTTCAAATCTCATGGTTGGAGATGATATTTCTAAAAGAGTTTGATATGTGTATCAAATCTCTCAAAATAATTAAAAGTCATTCATTTATTAAAATCTCAAAGTATTTTTAAAGTTCTGGGTTTGCTTCACTTTGATGGGTTTAAGAAAAAATTGAGACTTTTGGGTGTTGATTCCTGTTTTTTTTTAGCTTTTGGTGGGTTTCATCAGTTCCCAACTTTTCTGGGTATTGATGTTAAGATTTTGAATTGGGTTTGGGTGTGTCAGTTGATGACTTTAATTAACGGTTTTGCTGATTTTTCAGGTTTAGTTGATGGTTATGAAGCTTTGGAATTAATTTAAAGTGAAGAGTACAAGGGTTGGGGTCAATCATCTTAAGTGTTTTGAGCCTTTTGAAAATTGGATTGAGTTGGTGTGGGTAAAGGCCATAAGAGTTGAGCAATTGGATATGAATCATCAATGGATATAAGAGTTGGGAGTGATGAAGACAACGAGAACAAAGGCAGCATGTGGGATTTAGATCAGAAACTTGATCAGCCCATGGATGAGGAAGCTGGAAGGCTTAGAAACATGTATAGAGAAAAGGTATGAGCACTTCTCTCTCTCCTTCTAAAGTAGGATTTAGTGGTACCTACTTGAAGGAGAAAATTAATTACTAACTTTTTAAAAAGAAATGATACCTCAATTGGATGGACATTTTTAGAGGGTATTTATGAATCCCGCTTCATATGTAAAGTCTCTAAATTTCCTAAGAATCTCAGTCAATCTCAAATTTGGGTTTTACTTTATATTACTTAATGGGGTGGGAAATGATCTAAATGGAGAAACCATGGAACCAACTTGGGTTCTAGGCTTGTTGAAGTGATCCCATGAAATTTGAAGTGAACATGAGAGGGCTTATAATTATAACGTGAATAAAGAAGTTAGATTTAGGACATTGTTACTGATTTAAGCTTTGATTGGTTCAGAAATTCTCATCCATATTGCTTCTGAGGCTTGCATTCCAGAGTCTCGGTGTGGTATATGGAGACTTGGGTACATCTCCCTTATATGTTTTCTACAATACATTTCCACATGGGATTGAAGATACTGAAGATGTGATTGCAGCTTTATCGTTGATTATCTACACCCTTACTTTGATTCCGCTCCTCAAGTACGTTTTTGTTGTTTGTAGAGCAAATGACAATGGTCAAGGTAAGCTTTTCTAAAGATATGGACTTGCCTTATCGGTTTTCTACTCAAATGCAGTTAAATTACTTGTTTGGCATTAAATTTCCAGGAAACACCATTAATCGTTAAATCCAATTACAGAAACAGTAACTGGTTTTCAATATAATGTTGCCTGTTCTTTGTTATCTATTCTATATGACGTTTTATTTAGTGGCTCTGATAGCTGTAGAATGAAGACAATATTAATTTTCTTCTGATTATGTTTCGATGTATTTTACATATACTGAGAAAGATCTTTAACTTATACAACATCATTGTTTTCTGCGACTATGTCGTAAAGGTGGAACATTTGCCCTATATTCTTTACTCTGTCGACATGCAAAAATAAAAACTATTCCTAATCAACATAAGACGGATGAGCAGCTGACAACATATAGTCGATCTACAATCCGCGAACAATCATTTGCTGCAAAAACTAAGAGATGGTTGGAGGCACATGGATCCAGGAAGACTGGTCTCCTTATTCTGGTCCTTGTTGGCACTTGTATGATGATTGGAGATGGAATTCTCACACCAGCTATATCAGGTGAGCCATCTGCTACACCTCTACTGTATGTTCAGATCTATATATATTTTCCTAAGTACACTGGCAACAAACGTGTAATGCTTCTAGGCTTAGTTTGTGCAAATAATGAAACAAACTATTGGATTCATAAGCAGGAATGCAATAGAAAATTAAATGACAAGGAAAATTGTCTTTGTTCAGGAATACAAGGATGGGACTTGTTACACATTGATTGTTATCTTCTAGAATCAACTAATTCAATAGTTATGGATGCAATAATATGATCATTTATTGTGGAACATGATAAGATTTTAATGGCTAGCATCCTTGAACTTGGTAGGTTCACAAAGATCTACTTTGGCAGATAAGTAATGGTTACATTTTTAAGGATTTGGCAATTAATATCCTTCCCATGTGTGAAAAGGGAAAAGAATTCTCGTTATTAATATTGTTAACATGCAAGCTGCCTATATTTGTAGATGCGTGACTGTTGTATATATGTTTGGCAGTTCTCTCAGCTGCTGGTGGAATCAAGGTGGATCACCCCAATATGAGTAACAGTATATTCCTAAACTAAATATTTTCTTCCTCTTGTTTAATCTCTACGTCTGTCTGCTACTTATATTTTTAGATTTTTGTTCTAATGGTTAAAATACTTCCCGTTTTACAGGTGTGGTTATAATTGTCGCGGTTGTAATATTGGTAGGCTTGTTTAGCATGCAACATTATGGCACAGATAGAGTTGGTTGGATGTTTGCGCCAATTGTGCTACTTTGGTTTCTCTTGATCGGAGGCATTGGCTTGTTCAACATTTGGAAATATGATACCGGCGTTCTGAGGGCCTTTTCACCTGTCTACATATACCGATATTTTAATAAGGGAGGAAAAACCGGATGGACTTCCCTCGGGGGCATTATGCTCAGCATAACTGGTAAGTCTTCTACTTCGTTATTTGGTTTAGGCCATGTTAAGTTTCATAGTGATGTTTATGGCCAATTACAGGAACTGAGGCACTTTTCGCAGACTTGGCCCATTTTCCAGTTTCAGCCATACAGATAGCTTTCACAGTGGTAGTCTTTCCTTGCCTTCTTTTAGCATATTGCGGACAAGCTGCTTACCTGATGAAAAACTCCGATCACTTTGCTGATGCATTTTATCGCTCTATTCCAGGTTTGTTGTCGCCTGAGTCTGTATTTTGCGATAAAACTGATATATCTTTAGTTTAGGGACTGGAAATGATGGTTTTGTGATAGTTTAAGGATCGTAAACAGCAATAAGTGTTTATTATGCAGAGAGCATATACTGGCCAACATTTGTTATAGCAACAGCAGCTGCCATAGTTGCAAGCCAAGCCACTATATCTGCAACCTTTTCGATAATCAAGCAGGCTCTGGCGCTCGGTTGTTTTCCAAGAGTGAAGGTTGTGCACACATCAAAGAAGTTTCTTGGTCAGATATATATTCCTGATATAAACTGGATCCTCATGCTTCTTTGCATTGCTGTCACCGCCGGATTCAAAAATCAAAGCCAAATCGGAAATGCTTATGGTAATCTTTCTGCTCCTTTTCTTCAGTACAATTTCTCATATCTCAGTCTTAATAACATTATATGACATAACAGGCACAGCTGTGGTGATAGTCATGCTGGTGACCACACTGCTCATGATCCTAATCATGCTATTGGTTTGGCGCTGCCATTGGATCATCGTCCTTATCTTCACCGCCTTATCACTGATTGTGGAGTGCACCTACTTCTCTGCTGTGCTGTTCAAGATTGATCAAGGCGGGTGGGTTCCTCTAGTCATTGCAGCAGTGTTTCTCCTCATCATGTACGTCTGGCATTATGGAAACTTGAAACGCTATCAGTTTGAGATGCACAGCAAGGTCTCGATGGCGTGGATTCTAGGACTGGGCCCCAGCCTGGGCCTCGTTCGTGTCCCTGGTATAGGCCTCGTGTACACTGAGCTAGCAAGTGGTGTCCCACACATTTTTTCTCACTTTATCACAAATCTACCGGCCATCCACTCTGTAGTTGTCTTTGTCTGCGTTAAGTACCTCCCCGTGTACACTGTCCCAGAGGAGGAGAGATTTCTGGTGAAGAGAATAGGCCCCAAGAGCTTCCACATGTTCAGATGTGTCGCGAGGTATGGATACAAAGACCTGCATAAAAAAGATGACAACTTTGAGAAAAAGCTCTTTGACAGCTTGTTCTTGTTTGTCCGGCTGGAGTCCATGATGGAGGGATGCTCGGACTCGGACGAGTACAGCCTATATGGTCAGCAGACTCAGCATTCAAGAGACGGGTTAGTGAACAACAATGGATACACAGTCTCTTCATACGCAGACTCCACGGTTGCATCGGTGGACTCGATCGTGCCAGTTAAGTCTCCTAATAATAATAATACAGTGAGGTCGTCGGGGCAGGGGAGCGGCCAGACGGAGACAGACGAGATGGAGTTCTTGAACAGCTGCAGGGATGCGGGGGTGGTGCACATAATGGGGAACACGGTGGTGAGGGCGAGGAGGGACTCCAAGTTCTACAAGAAGATAGGGATAGATTATATATACGCATTTCTTAGGAAGATTTGTAGGGAAAACAGTGTCATCTTTAATGTGCCTCATGAAAGTCTTCTCAATGTTGGACAGATTTTCTATGTATGATTCTTTGTTTCTCTTGTCATCAATAAGGAGAAGAAGTGATTGTGCCTAACTGTCATATTTTGTATGTACAAAACAAGTGTTACAGCTAGTCCATTCAATCATGTATTCAGATATCAGAAAGCTCAAGAAAATATGAAAACATGTACTGTGAAGTTGGCTTTCATGATTATTGCAGCTTGGTAGTGTCTATCAAAGTCGGAGTTTATAATGTTTGGTTGTTAGGGTTAAGGTGCAAAGTTAAGATTAAATATGTTTTGAGTGAGAACTGAAAGAACCAAAAGCCATTAATCATTATTTTTTTTCAAAAAAAAATTTCTCTCTTTTCTTACTGAGAAATCCTGAAACATTTCATAGCCAAGGTTATGAAACTTGGAACTCGGGTAAAAACTCGACTCGCTGAAAAATGAGAAAAACTCAAAACTCAGGCAAAACTTGGTAAAACTCTGCGAACTCGGCAAAACTCGTTTTGTATTAAAAAAATAATTTCAAATCTATACTGGACTCCGGCCGAGTTCCGGCGAATTTCATAACACAGTTCATAGCTGATGAAGTCTCATCTAGATTATATCTTTTAAACATCAGACTTTTCTTATGAATAAAGGAAATTAAAACTTAGATCGTTCTTTTCTGAACTCTCTAGATTTTTGCAATTGTTTATTATTCTTGAATAAAAAGATAATTAAAAATGAAGAATATTTTGCAGTGGATGATATCCAAAATATACAATTCAAGTAAGCAAGCTGAAAAAAAGATGACTTCCTTTTAAAAATATATTTTTGTCAAAGTGCAATATGAATGTTCTAACATGTTCTATAAACACACTAAAAGTGGCTACTGTATTAGGTATTCATAGTTGATGAAGTCATATCCAGATCTGACTTTTAAATATAAGTCTTCTCTTATGAATAAAAGAAATTAAAACTTAGACGAATGAGCCGCTGGAAATCAAACTCAGGACCCCATCAAGTGTCGTCTGCTACATCATATGATAGATTTTTCTATTGATATTGCCCCTTCCCTCCCCAAATGTTCTTGTTGGCGATTCTATTTTTCGATAAAAAAAACTCAATTTCTCTAAAGAGGGATAAATTCAAGAGATCAAGGATTATGCCTAGGATTGAGTCTCTTATGCATATTCATGCTTGCTCTGAGTCCAATTCCGTGACTTATCCCGCTAATCTTCAGCGACATAAGAAATTCACGAAAGAGGTTGACTGAGTGTATGATGCTCCCTCCTAAGCACCATGCTTGCTCTTTTTTAATATATCGTTTTTTTGCTGGAAAAAAAAGTTCAAATATTTAACAAGTTGAGAAACCAAAGTTTGGTAGAAGCCTCAAAATATGAGCTTGAACTTCTAGATGGGTCGGATTTTAACATGATATCAAAGATTTATATTAAATCTAGATCTCCACCCTCTTTATGCTATCTTGATTTGGGATTTACTCTTTCTTTTTTTGCTTATTCATTTTTTAAATTATGTTAATTTTCACTTAATAAACATTTAACTTAGTTATATTTACATGTTGGGATGTACTCCTTGACAAATGGGTGTTCAGATACAAATCTAGAAATAAATTACATCCACTGGATGTAGTTTATTAATGGTGTAGATCATTTCACATTTCCATATACAACAATCACTACAAAATATTGAAAAGGATACGTTGGTAAATCTGTGAGATACAGATAATTAATTCGGTGCGTCAAATTAAAAATATGTGTTATAAAAGAGCACGATTCCATCATATTAGCGAAATCATTTGTCCCATTTGACTGGTTTCGAATCTCTGAATCTCTAGTCAACTGAAATTGGTGGCGGCTTCTTCTAAATTACTCAATCGGATCGTCGACGACAACGGTAAGCATTTTTTCATAATACTGTTTTGTAGTTTTCGTTGTCCCATTTTGTTCTGATACTGACTATTTGATTTGTTCATAATCAAATGGAGTAATCAAAGAGCCTGAATCGAATCATGAAATACTCGAAGAATCGAATGAAGTTCCAGTAAATTTAGTAGAAGAAGATATTGAAGGTTTGTGTAATATTTCTATTGTTCCATTGCATGGTCATTAAGGTTCCATTATTCCATACAAGAATCTGTATTCTCATTTTTTCATTGGCAGTGTCATAAGTTTGCATTGTTTCGGACGCATGGTTTTTTGTTCCATTGTTCCATGGGAAGTGTCATGGCTCCATTGTTCCATAAACATGATTAATTTTTTCCATCGTTTCATTTTCAACTCACGCATTCATTCAGTGCTGACAGTTCATACGGTTTCATAGGACCATATGTACATAATGCATTGTTCTAGTTGTTGGCAGATGGGATCGAGATGACTTCGGTGGTTATAAGCCCTGCTGCCCTGAAAGTTTGAAGCCAGATTTACATATACAATAATCACTACAGAATATTGAAGAGAGCAATGGAATCAATGCACGTCGTTAAAATGGAGCAATGGATAAAAAAACATGTATATGTCATATTAGAACCATATTACAATTCACATTGAACAATGAAAATAATAACATGCATATGAAATAATGAATAACTTGGCACTGCAAATGGAACAATGGGATCACGAATAATCTTTATGGAATAATGGAATATCATGCAACCGCTAATTGAGCAATGGAACACCTATATTGTTTAAGGGCGAATGGAACAATATGACACTGCCAATGAAAACATAAAAATATTGCACAAACGTTCAACGTCCGCATCTGATAAATCCACTAGAAGACCATTAGAGTCTCCTAGTTTGAACTTTTTATGGACTGCAACAAGTCGTAACTTTGTGGGATCAGTAAGGTTTGAAGATTAGAGAAAGAGGAAACAACTCACAAATTCAAAAAATCACGCCGAAAAACAAGGAGAGTAATCCTAACTGAAACTCTGTTCTTTGTTTAAAAGATGAAACAACCCTATTTTTCATTCAAAACATGTAGACTCAGCCAATTACCATGCATTATATAACGGAATGCCATCAACAGCTAGGTTTGATGTGGTGCATATTGATCACAAGATCATGTGGCTGATGTGTATTCGCAGATTTGTACGTAATTAATCCATTTGTAGCCGAATACGCTCCTTACATGTCATCACATTTAAGAAAAAACATGACTCCAGCGTCACCGCAGAAAGTCAAAACTATATGAACTTAAGAGTTACCATATGTTCAAATAGACTAAAAAGATATAAAAATGTACTCTTGAGATCACGTACAACAATTGTTCGTATCTACTTGAGGTTACCACAATCTCCGCTTTGAAAGTATGTACCTGAAACTGCTGGATTGTCTCCTAAGAACCAAAAACCCACTTTATTATTATTCAAGAATAACTAATTTATTCAAATACAAAATTATTTCTTTATAAAATCTTTATTTACCTAATTTTAAGCAAAAAATAGATGAGTTTAATTACCAATACATAAATTGTTTTACATTTTGACACTTATGATAAGTATATTGCACTAGAGTAAATATGCATAAAATATGTAAAAATTGATTGATAAATCTAATTTTGTTGGGAGTGTTTTGGTATGTATATGATATACCATTGAAAATATACACGCCACTACCTTCTTATTCAACTGATTTATACTCCTGTGGAAAAAAATTAAGTCTTGTGCAAATTATATTAGGCAACAATTTTGTTTATCATTTCTTTGTATCCAATTAAGTCATATGCAAGTTATAAATCTCCAAAGATGATTTCAGACCTTGAATGATGATCAATACATGCTATGGAAGAACAACAATAAATGTATGAAGTGATTAAATTCATAGCAAAAAAAACTCTTAGAAGTGTGACTTTTAAATAACTCTATGGTGCATTTTAACTCACTTTTTTTAAATATAATTTTTATCCACTTATTTTTATTATACACGGTGATAACAATTAGGCGTGCTTGAGGGATTTTTTTCAAATAAATGTAATTTATTAAGTTATTTTAAAAAATAGATCACTCTGCATAATAATTTGAAAAATAGGTGTACTATTTGGAATACAAGTGTCAACTCCACATTTTTTTTTATTTGAACTTTTTACTGCAGCTAGCTGCTGCTACAGTGAAAGATACCTTTACTTTTTTAAAGATTTTTTTGCAGAATGGTTATAGTATCAAAACCAAGGTTTAAGGGAGAGTACGGGAGAGTTAACCAACTAAGCTAGGCGGTGATCATCCTCCTCATTGCACTAGCATTAATACAATAAGCACTTCAATTGTTTTAGAGATATTATTTTAAAACATGTGAATTTTGTGAAATAAAAATATCATAGTTTACATCATGAAAATACATGTAATTTCCCATTATTCATATTTAATTTTTTCTTTAATTTATAATATTATTCTAAGATCACAAATGAGACCACTTACAAATTTAATTAAGATGATATATTTTATCTTTACAAAGTTGAGTGTCACCCATTTAAAATTTTGAGGTAAAATATATTATTCAAAAATGATACAATATTTATTTTATTTTATCACTTAAAAAATTACTTTAATTTCTGTTTTATTATTTTTCAATAATATATTTTACCCAAATTTTTTTAAATGGGCCTCTTTTAATTTTTTTTAAAGATAACATATATCATCTTAAATTTGTAAGTAGTCTCATTTGTGATTTTTGAATAATGATGACGCCACGAGCCTAAAGACAACGACCAGCATCATCCCGAAGAACAAGACCGACATTGCCAGTGAGGGAGGAGGAACATCAAGTAGCATCGACATTGATATTGACCACTACCGGTGGAGGAGAAGACCAAGAAGAATGGCTAGGATCCCTACCAGAGATAGTAGGACTTGAAGCCATTTTCGCAAAACTATGTCAGCTCGAAAACGAACATACCGCACTTGTCGGGACCATCTTATCGCGCCAAACTCAATCATTCCGCAAACCCCACATAATCCACCACTTCACTGCTAGCCCCTTGACCACCTCCCTCGAGTATCCCCCAACACCACCTAAAAAACCCTTGCAAAGAATTCGCTTCCCTAATCCCAATTCTCTGGCGCACCACATCGCCAAAATCCCCACAACGCCAAAATAGGTGCAGTTTCGCCTAGGAATAGCAATGGGTCGGGTTTATCCGAACCCACACCCGAACCGTTGGCTTCGAACAGGAGACCGACCAGCAAAAAAACACATTCACTGTGAGTGGGTGTTCGACTCGCAAAAATTCGTCGGGTATGGGTTTTCTCTAAAACCCTAACCCCGACTCGAAAATTCAAATATTGATTTAATTAAAAAAAAATTTACAATACAAGCACACAAGTTAATATAAATATATGTTATATCATATTAATTTAGGTTTTTTTGAGTGAGTGATTAATTAGAATTTAGGTTTTTCATCTTTTTGTTAAAAAATTAATAAGAATATAAATTATATTATATAATATTAATATGTGAATTATCATTTTGAATTCATACAGGTGCGGGTCGAAATCGGATCGGGTATAGGTCGAACCGCACCCGCTCATAAAACCCGACCCCAGCCTGAACCCACAAAAATTCGGATTTTACCCGTTCCGAACGGGGCGAATTCATCGGGTTCGGATTTTTTTTGTCATCCCTAGTTCCGACTTCTCCTCCATGAAACAAAACGGACAAGAGGTGACAAGAACAACCTTCGTCTCGCAAGATTAGCACGAACTGAAAGAGTGCCAAAAAACCAAAGATCCTCATATATGAAAGGAGTGATATTCGAAAATCACAAATGAGAACACTTACAAATTTAAAATGATATATTTTATCTTTAAAAAATTAAGTGAGGTACACTCAAAATTTTTGGGTAAAATATATTATTGGAAGATGATAAAACAAAAATTAAAGTAACTTTTTAAGTGATAAAATAAACTAAATCTTTTATCATTTTTCAATAATATATTTTACCTGAAAATTTTAAGCAGGTAACATGTAATTTTGTAAAGAAAATATATCATCTTAAATTTGTAAAAAATCCGTGCTTGAGTCCAATTCAGTAGACCGGAGCTATACTTTTTCAATCGAACTGGTAATATCAATTTTGATAATACCAAAACTAAATTTGGAACTGAAAATATCAAAATCTAAATTTTTGCCAACCGATATTCCGATCGATTATTAGTTAAAATCGAAAAATTGAGAAATAAAAATAAAGTAAAGTAATAAATATTAATATTAATATTCCAAACTAAAATTAAGACTATTACTTATTTAGAGTTCTCACCCATGAAGAAGAGAACGACTTATCTGAATCAAATGGAAGTTTACTCCTTTTATAGAGAAGATAATAGGTCAGAGATTTCTACTTATGCAATGTGGAACTTGAAAGTAGTGAAAATTTGTGGGGAGAAAAAATTCGTTTGTTGCATATAAATTAACAAGGTAGCAATGATTTTGAATAATAGTCTAGCCTAGTGATTGGACATGGACACCACTCATGTTAGAAACTTGGTGTCTGGATTACTTTGTATAGATTTTGTTGGTTTGGGTTTGGTTTATTGAGTAAATCATTAATTTCTATATGAAGAACCAAAAATTGGACTGGTAATCTTCGATTTTAGCAGAGTGGAATCACAAATGGGTCGACTGACCGTGACTATTGCTCTAGCGGTTCCAGTTCTAGTTTTTTTTTTTTGGTTTTGGTTGAAAATGAGCATCCCTAGTAATGATGATTAGGGGTGTTTAATTCTGATTAACGACATCGAAGATGTAATTTTTAATCCAAATCGGTAATATCGATTTTTGTAATACCAAAATTGAACTTGAAACCGAAAAATAATTAATGCATGGTTTCTGTATATGTTAACAAAGTAGAAATGATTCCCAATGCCAGTCTAGCTCAATGGTGAGTGTTGTTCATATTTGCATTGTGGTGTAGGTCTAGCATGCAACAAATTAATGATCCAAAAATGAAGCTGAATTGTAGAAGTGAGAATAAACTGAAAGAAAAGAATATCATTGGTATAAATTGATGAGACTAAAACCAACACAAGTTTAGTCAAATGATAAAGAGTTCACACTAAGATATGTGGGGTTTTGAGTTCAAATATTGGTATATACATTAAATTGTTTTAAATATTTAATTTTATTTAGGGAAAAGTACATTTAACTATTCTCAATTATACCTCATTTTCACACAATTAAGATTTGAACCGTTCAGGTACACTCAAGTTTCATATATTCTCATCTCTTTAAGTTTTTAGATGAAAAATGTTAATTTTAAAAATGAAAATAGAAAAATGATCTTGCATAAAAATCTAATTTTCAGACCTAAAAAATCTAATTTTAAAATTGAAAAATTAATTTTGATAAGCATATTGAATAAGCATAAACGCATATGAACAAAATTGGGAATTAATTCATTTAGGAATATGATAATAAAACATAGAAGAGAACTGAGAAAGTAAAACCCGGATTAATTCTCGATTGAGAATTTAATACATTAGTGATGCTTGTGGCTCTCTGGTTCTCCTTCAAAAGCTTAATCTCTAGACCTCTGAAATGACTCTGGAGCTTCTGGGAACTCTCTAAACTGAAGATGCAGACGCAAAACTAGTTCTAGAATTAAAATTGGATATTAACCCAAATGTGTCGACCCATTTTATAGTTGTCGATTCTCGGAAGGCCACGGGACCGTGGCCCCTGTCGTGCCTTGTATTTTTCGCTCATGATTCGTCCACAATGTCTTTCTGTTGACCGATCGGATGGCCACGGGGTGGCCACGGACCATTCGGTCGGAATCTTCGCTCGCAAGTCTCGATCACGGCTTCGCAAGGCTCTGCATGTTCTGAAGTGGTTCGTGGCCACTGGACGCTTGTATCTTGATGGTTGATGGGCCATCACGGGGCATGGCCTTCGTCTTCTTCACGGAACTCCACCACGGACCGTGGCCCTCGGCCACAAGATGAGCTTCAGTTGGGCCGTGACCCTTGGCCACGGGACTTTCCTAAATTTGTCCCAAAAATGGTCCAAAATAACTCGAAATCTGCAATATTCACTCAGAGTACCCATGAAGTAAAAGAGACATAAAATTAGGGTAAAGTGTACCCAACTGGGCCAAAACAAGGTCAAAATGGGGTGAATTGGTGCCCTAAAAGCGATATAAAAATACCCCTATCACTTACAAGATTGTTTTTGTGAGTTTTCAAGGGTGGGCGTAACAATTCTAAGAATAGTTGTGAATCATGGTATATTTTTGTGTTTCATATCTCACCCTCATATTCTTAGTTAAAATTTCTATTTTGAGATCAATTTTAAGTTGGTATAATTTTTAATTAATTTATTTACCCCCTCTAGGTTAATTCTTTGGAACCTAATAGTTGTACTTGTTTGCTTAGCTCGCTAGTTGTACTCACCGACTGAACTCGTCAGATCTCCCACGTTAACAACAACATGAAGAAGCCCAGAGATGTCGATCTCGCGACAAAGACAAACTTGGACAAGTATTAACAAAGTTATCATCCATCGGACTTAAAATGAAACTGCACACAGATATATGCCTCTTTTCTGGTGGTCGCTGTCCAACTGGCTCGAAGCAAACTCGTAGAGTTCATTTTTTTTGTCGGAAATTGAGAAAATGACGACTCGTGACGTGTGTGCATGAAGGGCGGCCATGGATGATCTGACGACGTCTTGGGGATCGATTGACGACGAGAGCAACAAGATTTTCATATCAGACCGCCTCTTACCCACCTGATAATCAAAAGCCGACCTTGGACCGTGTAATTTGAATCAATTCCGTCAACGTTGAAGGGAGTGTTCATGGTCTCCAAGAAGTCTCGCTCAAAGTCATCGACACCAGAGCTCAATTCACAAACATGTACAAAAATTGAGGAAACAAATGTTAGCAATAGTATGACTCACTATTTTTGTGAGTAATTTTGACATTTCACGCTATTTTAATATTGTTATCGATTGTGACAATATTTACTATGGTGATATGATATAGGAAAATACTTGCTTTTGCACGTTCCCTTGTGTAAGCGGAGATGGGACCTTGCTTGTTGGAGATTTCACACAATCGAAACCATTTTGAATTTGATAAATGCATTGCTTGTGAAGTATAAGTTCGTGTATGCCCTATAGACCCTATCTCTTGTTGATCGGAAATTTGAAACCTATATTCGAAAGAAACTGGTCTTGCACATCTTCAGAGTCTGCACTTGTGGAGCCCGACCAACCAACGATTACAACCAACTGTCGTTCAAACCTCAAAAACACAAGTTCACGGTGTCTGAAAATCATCTTGGGAGGGGAAGGTTATATAGTAAAAAGTGAAGCACCCATTGGTTTGGTTTCATAGCAGAGTTGTATGTACTAAAGATAGAAATGGTGGCTTTACACATGAAACCCACTTCATGTTCTCAGAAAAACACACAAGCACACTGTTCTGTTCATGACAGTTTAAATCTCATCCCTCCAGTTCCTGTACACTTTTATTTGCATTGCAGGGTATATATCGAAAAATGAGTGAGCTTCTCACAAATGACTGATGATAACGGAAATTATCAAGTATCCTTACTTGGATACCTTGTTCTGTGCCTTGGTTTGGCATGCCGTAGACATGATGCGCAAGCGTCCGGCGATTTCGGTGAATGACGGACGCACGGCAGGATCAGGAGCCCAACATTGCTCCATTAGCAATCTCCATTCCGGGTCACAAAAGCTTGGCACAAGTGGCCTCAGTGTGTTATTCACTATGCCTCCTGTAACCAAGGAAAGGTGGTCAGCAAACTACACCCTACCCTACTGACATGAATGGATTATTGAAACCATAACTGATCTAATAGCCTATTCTGACACACCTATGATCGCACCATAGTGCATATTTGCATAAGGCTCTTCACCAGTAAGTATTTCCCATAATACAATGCCAAAGGAGAACACATCAACCTGCCACACAGCATAGAAATGGGTAAAAATATGTGATAAACGAACAACCTAATAAATAGCACTCTTCAAAAATAGGGAAATCTTCACAGAAATTGTTAGTTAATGAGTGTGAGTTGCCATAGATAAAGATTCTTCTCAGGCTTTACTTGTCTATCAAGAATTTGAACTGTGTTTTAGGTTAATGAGTACATGTATAGTTTTGCATTGAGAGTGTGTCCCTCACTCTTCTCCTTTTCCCTGCTTATTTTTCTTTTCTTCCGTGCTCTCTCATTACTATTCATGCCATATTAGCTTCCACTTACATTTGATATTTTTTTTGTTGCTTTCAAGCCTAACCATAAACCCAGACTATTAAGATTGAGTTTTCAGTTGTGAATGAAGATATATGTAGCCTGATTTAAATAAATCTTCACAATTCACGTGACATACTTCGATAAATTAAATGCAATGGTATTGATGGATAAACTAAGCTATTGTCCATGTGAAAAGGGAAATCAAGGAAAAATACTACACTTTGTTTCTGCTTCAAATTCCCATAGAAGAATGCAATCTACTAAAACTCACCTTTTCAGAAACCTTACTGCTGCTACCATTTAGTAGCTCTGGAGCCATCCAAGGAAGAGTTCCTCTCACACCACCAGTAACCAAGGTATTCCTTTTAATTTTTGACAAGCCAAAATCGCCAACCTGCGAGGGCGTCATTATACCAGTTCAAAGCACAACTCCACATTCTTACTAAATTAAAGGCAGGGATATGGGCAGTATACACAAGCAAAGTATATCTACAAACTATTTGAGGAATCCAACTTCTACTTTAACCCAGCAAGACTGATGCAGTTACCTTGCATATGGGCCGTAATGGATCTTTTAAGTTGACAAGCAAGTTGTCACATTTCAAATCAAAATGCACTATATTCTTTGAGTGCAAATACTCCATTCCAAATGCAGCGTCCATTGCAATTATGAGTCGCTTACGGCGATCGAGATATCTGAAAATGCTCATAAATTGCGAGATGAGGAATAAGAATGGAAAATAAGGAGTAATTTGGTATAGTGCAAGAGAACCAGCTTAGAGAAGACCATATAGGCAGTACCTGTCTTTGCTGAGTAAAGCATGCCTGAGTGAGCCATTCACCATGAACTCTGTCACAGTGGCCAATGTTCCTCCAGGTGCATTCTGCACCACGCCGTAAAATGCCACTACATTTGGATGGTGAAGCTTTGAGAGAATATCAGCTTCACGCCAGAACTCAACAGTCTGAAAAGTACTTTTGGTCAATTAAATCAGATTTGGGTAAGATGCAACAGAAATGCCCTGATGGGTTAAACCAAGTTCAATAAAGAAACTATTATTTCTTGTACATAATGCTTCACACAAAAACTGTCCTCTGTAGGTAATCAGGCTATACCTAAAGGCGACTAGAACACAACAAACTGGGACTAACTTTTTAGCTTGACAATTGTAATTTATACATCCCACTGCAGATACATGAATAACATCTATTTATTTGTTCACTTTTTGAAAAGGAAAAACCAAACACTTACCAGTCTTTCCTGCTCTGATGAACGCCCTGTGAAACAACTTTTTTTTATGCGCTTAATGGCAACATCAGATCCCCTCCATTTTCCATGATAAACAGTACCAAATGTACCAGAACCCAATTCCCTCAGCTCTTCTAGATCTTCATTCATTATTATCTATCAAAAAACCAAAGAAGTAAACATAGTTATGTGCAAAAGTGTAATTGAGATGGGTTGAACTTGCATAAATATTGTAATCAAAGGAGCTCAGCCTCTCCTTAAGTGGAAAAATAGTACAAAGAGGGGCATTTGAGGCGGTGAAACGGTTTGATTCTTTGATAGGCATGAAAAGGTTTGATCTAATGCTCAGAATTTTGACAGTTAGGTGGCTAGCAATAGATTTTGGGGAAACCATTTAGAATATCATGCTTTCTCTCACTTTCTGAACTACATTTCTGAAGACGTTTAAAGAAGTGGAATACCACTAATGTTTTAACTGTGATAGATAGGATATATTTTTATCCCTGATACAAAGCCTAATAGTTGACATATGGAACTGTGTAGTAAGGTCATAGCAACAAATGGTGCAATTGCACAACAAATTTGTTAAAATTTCCAATTTTATATGGGTAAGAGATGAACAATGTTTAACAACAACAAAGTACAAACTACACACTTTCTTGACCAGAGTTTTCTTGACCAACAAGAGCCCTAGTAGACTCTCAAAGAAAATAGGTCTTTTATCTCTCTAGTCTGCACATTGAGTTAAACAGAAGAAGACCACCAAAACACCAATACGAATATTAAAGGAAGGAATTTTCAATGGGTGCAGTAAAGTAAATAACCTACCTGCAAGGTACTAATATCAATATCTCCCAATGAAAAATCAACAAGAGGTGCAACCAAACTCTGAATTTCTAACATTCCTTCCTGAAGAAGTTTTAAGAACAATTATAGTTAGATAAAGATAGCTTCAAGAAAGGAATGTTAACTAGATTTTCAATAGCTAAAAGTACCTCATAATCTGATTCTGGATTTCTCTGCACACTTTCATATCCCTCGGAAGGTTTGTAATCTGAGTGCAAGTTCGTGGTTTCAGGTCCGGTGATAACGGATGAGACTGGTTGTGCATCCTCATCAAAATGGGAATCCATACGACTCGGGGCCATTATATCACTCTCCAAAGGTGGGTAACTGTAAGCAATAGGAAACATTTCTTCACCAATTGTAAGAGGTGAAGAGAAACCTAGATGATCCTGGTCCATAAGAGAAACATCTTTTCTCACATACTCATCTTGAACCAAATTTCTAAAGTATGACCAGCGCTTGGGTTCATAATTCTCCATGTTCAAGCTTAAGCTAGTTCCATCACCATGTGTATGACTGATTCCAGAGATATTTGCAGAAGTCCTTGCCATTGAAAAGACATCAGAGGGAAAACCACAAGGATGTTGGTCATTCATATCATTAAGAATGCCTCCCTGTTGTAGATTGCTGACAGAAATAGACGGTTCACTTCGAGAAGCAACCTTAACTGGACTCTCATTCCATGACAGAGGCTGTGCAGCATCCTTAGTGGTATTTAAATTGTCCCTCTTGGTAGTCATTTCTTCTGGCTGTGAAGCAGGATCTTCTTGGTGCTTGCTAGAAATTCCTTGACTCACAGTTGGATGTCTCAATCCCATTGTTGTGTTAACGACAAAGGAATCTTCATAGTTATCTCTGATTCTGGTGATTTCTTCATGACCAACAGGATTATGTACCCCATGTTTCAACTCAGAATTAGGTAACTTTGCTTGAAACCCCTCTTCAGAAACTCCGGCATTCAATTTACTGATGTTATCGGCAAGCTCTTTATACTTCTCAAATTGTGCCAATTCATCCTCAATAGTTGGACGATTCACGTGGAGGGGTTTAGCAGATAAGGACTGCTCGGTCTGGGAAGCCACATTACCATCATTCAATTTTTCAACTGATTCAGAGATGGATTGAGAAGGATCAGCGTGTGCATAGGCCATTAAAAACTGAGAACCAAAAGAATCATCAGATTTTGACAAACGATTTAATTCTGCTTGCTCCCTGGGGATTCGTTCAGAATGAAAAACCCGCTGAGGAATAACAGGTTCTTCAATGTGGTTACAGTCTGCTTCATCAGCCTCGGTGCCACTATTTTCAGGCACTAATGCTCCAGAAGACACATAAAAATGGTCGTCTTCAGTACTTTTTTTCTCTCCAAATGCTGTTTCAGGATACATTGACCCCTGTTTAGGTTCCTGGTTCTTTGTGGGCAACAGAGGTGATACATCCGCTGCAGAATTGGAAGCTGACACTTCTGCCCTGGAAACATTAGTATCAATAGAACCATCCTGGTGATGTAGAATAGCAGGGAAATGTTTTTCTGAAGATTGAATTTCATCAGATTCATTTATCTTTGGGACTGAATCTTCTATATCAATTTTCACTTCCTTCGACACTTCCTTGTCTGGAGATCGAATTTTCTCTGGTTCATTTATTTTCTTGATTGTGCCGTCTCTTTTAAGTTTTGCCTCCTTGATAGTTACTTCTGAATCTTGAGCCTGAATGCCCCCATGAAGTTTCTCTTCAGACAAACTTCCCTGCTGATTCAACTGCCCATGAAGAGGTAAAGAAACTACAGTCTTTACTTGGGGAGTATGGTTAGAGTTCTGAGACCCATAAGTTTGTTGCAAAGAAGACGACAGGGCAGCTCTCTTCT
Organism: Geranium brycei; assembly: GCA_036897365.1. Taxonomy (NCBI): domain Eukaryota; kingdom Viridiplantae; phylum Streptophyta; class Magnoliopsida; order Geraniales; family Geraniaceae; genus Geranium; species Geranium brycei. Next base: position 18,598 of record JAYMTP010000480.1, read on the forward strand.
CATCTGTCTCAGGGGCATTCTCTGCTAGCTGAAAAAATGGATACTGATTAATTTCAGCATTATGCATCTTTTGGCTCTGGTAAGGCTGTGAATTAGATTCGTGTGCAATGGATATAGTTGGTTGAACTGGATCAGCGGACTGCCTTATAGATGAGGATACTCCAAGTTGCATAGGCATTGTGCTAGAAGTTGCTAAATCTCCCACAACTCGAGTAGTATCACGTAACTCACTCAAAATTTTCCCAGAATCATTTACTGAGCTGATAGAGCTTTTTCTTGAGCCCAAATCCATACCATTGACAGCAACAACATACTGAATCTCAGACACATCATCCATGCTGCCAAATACACCTTGAGCATCCTCCAAGTCATTACTAGAAAACAGGAACATCCGGGGTTTCTGCGGTTGTCCATAGTCCAATAGATTACATTCCTCAATCATGTTCTGCAGATCCTCATCACAAGATACAGAAACCAAAGCATCAAGTTCCTCCCCAGGAAGTTGATATTTAATTGTATGAGCTTGGTTATATACAGCCAATGTTTTCTGCATAAACTCCTGCCACAGAATATTTTTGCTTATCCTGATGATACGTGTCTCACCTCCAACATACCTAAGTTTTCCATCACTTGGACGTGGCAAAATTGTACCACCAAAACTGCATAAGAACTTCACCATTGTTGATGAACTATCAGAAACTCCAGAGGAGCTTAAAGCTTGAGATCCTCTACTGTTTTCATTTCTTGATGAGGTTCGCGGTACTGATCCCACAGAGTCGTGATAAGTTTTGTTCTCATGTGCAACAATAGAGCTAAAACCTTGAAGTCGAGGTCCTCTACTGTTTCCGTGTCTTGACGAGGTTTGCGGTACTGGTTGCACGGACTCATTGTAAATTTTATTCTCATACGCAGCAGAAGAGACCTTCCTTCCAAACTCCTGTGGACGGCCTGTTTCTCCCGAATTGAGCACGGAAACATCAGACCCACTCTCTGAACCCACATGAGAAGTTCCAAGAATCCCCTTTAGATCTATATAGCCTGGTGCACTGCTTGGATCTCGAAAAGCATTTGGAACGATCTGCTGCCTTGCATTCACCCTTTCCCGCATAAATTCAAGAGCAAACTCCTCACCAGTCTGAATAGAGAAATTCAGCTTGGGTTTATTACCAAACGACGTACTGTATTCGGGTGGCCGTATATTAGCATTAATATTACTTGAGGGATCATGCAAAAACATAGGATTTGCTGAACTAGGCCCCTCATTTCCAGTTTCCAAATTATTGTACCAAACTTGTTCGTTCTGAGGATTCATAGTACCTTTTCCTAGATTCCTATCCATGGAGTTCAGCTTTATTGAGACAGATAGCCAGGAAGGAACATTCTCTCATGGAGTTGACCACTAACTTGGTTAGCAGTCAACGTTATCTCTGTGCAGATAGTTATAGTCTTCACCCAGGAACCTGAAAGTGTAGGTAGGCTTGAGACATTACTAGCTTCATCAAAATTTAAGGTACTATAATACTTCCATTTTGATAATTTACAAGAAGAGTGCATCCAAAGAAGGTATGGTTATGCCATTCACAAGTGAAACAAAAGGCAAACAATATGATATGCTCAAGACATGCTGATATGATATTCCAATTCTAAAGTGAAAATTAAGGAGGAAAGCTACACACAGAAGTCCCAAAATGTCTTTAACTCTTTCTTCTTATATAAAATCAATCATAACATGATAGGAGATCAGATCTGCAATAGATGGTTTATTTTATATTTTTATCTTTAAACAATGTATTTTTTCATTATGTACTCCGTGGACCAAATTATGTACCATAAAATCAGAACTGCAGCTGTTTGAACCTCTAGAAATTTAAGCACAAAATTGATTTAAGAAACAATGCTAAAAAACTAGCAATATCTCCGTAGCCAGAAACTTGCAAAATCATTACCTTAATCCATCATTTCTGTTCAGAAAATGGAACAAAGTGAGGAAAAGAGAAAGTGGCAGCAACAATAACAAAGATAAGAGCTCATAACAAACATAATAAAATGGAACAAATTATTTGACAGTATATAGAAACGGGGTATACATATTGACATATTGTGGCAAAGTGAACATGTTATATTAATGATGTTTAGTTTTCACAGACTTAATAGATTAGATTAAGCAGGCATTGTTCTTATGGTATGAGTTATTGACCGAAACCTGTATCTTCTTGCATGTTTTAATCAGGTTGAAATGGTTATTGTGAGGAAGTGGAGGAAACCAACTACTATTCACGTGCAACAGACAAATTTAGTTGTATAAGATACGCAAGGGTGCTATAAAAACATCACTATAGGCCTATTTGATTTGGTGATCAGTAAGTGGATGGATTCTACTAGATTTAGCATTATAGACACTAGATTAGCATATTAAAAATAAGCGATAAACAGATTCAAGAAAAAGAATGCTACACAGAAGCAAATAAAGTCTCAAAATCACAGACACACCAACAACAAGAGTAAAACCCAGATGGGTACCAATCAGCCTCAAAAGCTTCAAGTCGTCAACTTTATACATCAGTAAGCTACAACAACACAAACCCAAACATCCGATTCTCATAGTTCCCACAAAGGAGCAGTGGATTGTGAAGTAGCAATCGGCTCGAAAACCTTAAATTGATCGATGATTAAGAAAAATTACCTGCAGCAGCAGAGTGGGAAATCGAATTCAGCAAGAGAGAGGGGTCGAAGGTCTGGTCAGAGGGCAGTTGGAAAAGCGGAATTGAAGTTCAGTGCCATTTCCCAGAGAAGAATCTAAATTTTGGTGAATTTGTTATATTATTGGAGAGGAGAGGTCTGTGTTCCACAGTTCACACACGTCTTTCTTCTTCCTCTTTGCTGTTTCTTACCTTTTGGAGTATTCTACGTTTGGGGGCGCCCTTGTTTTTTTTAAATATAATAAATCAATTATTCTTCATTTTATTGGATATTTTTTATCAGCACTTTTCTCCGTTCTCGTTTTAGATATTTTCTTTCACATTTTGTATGATTGGAAAATATATATATACTTTCCAGTTTGTGTTTTTATTTAACCAGATGTCTATTGTGAAATATTATTTCACATAAGTCTAGTCGAATTGAACAATAATTTGTTAGAAATATTAATATTATTTTTCTTTATTGTATATTTTAAAATGGTAATAAATTTTATGTGCTTAGATGATATGTAATTTATTTAAATATATACATATATATATGATAAATCAAACTTTTATGATATACGATGTGTTTCCCTTATTTCAAACAAATTGACACACACTTTATTTTTTTAGCATAACAAGGATAATATTATACTATTTAGAGCTTAATTTTTAATAATTAAATCAGATAAATTATTATAATGGAAATGGAAGGATAAATTTGGTTTGTTTATTAGTCAATGTCAACGAACATTTTTTTTATATTTTTTATCGGAACGAACATTATTTAAATAATGATTTTAAAGACTTTCTTTTATTTGGGTGCAAATGACAATGATTGCGACCCACTTTACTTTTTGTCTTGTTTCTTGATGCATGGAAAACAATAGGGACAATGGTCGTTTTACTCCACCAAGTATCAAAATTTCAGCGATTTTAATATAATTATTATACTTAATTTAATTTTTAGTTTTATAATAGTTTTTACTTTATACATCCGTCAAAATTTAATAATATTTTAAAAAATATCACATTCAAACTCATAAGAAAAAAATCAAATATTGATTTAATATAAAATGACAATTGTACCTCCAATATAGAATTAAAATTAAGGTTATAGAGTCGTCATGATCGTCGTCGTCGACATGAATGTGTAGAAATCAAGAACACAATTTACAGAGGACCTATGCTCATAAATTAAAGAGTTCGATGGCGGACTCCAAGCCCTTTGGTCGAACCTAGGGTTCTGGCAGGACGCACCAGAAACCGCGAACGAAATTGCAATCGAAATCGTAGAGTCCCAATTGGAATCTTACAAACCGGTTGCGATGACCTCCATAACGCGTTTTGTTCGTGAGCACAAAGTTTCGTCGACACATTCGCGAGGAACTGCTCAATTGCCAACGCCAAATCCATACAGAAAATAGAGCTCACCTTCGCGACAGGAAGTTCGGTCTCCAACAACCAATAAGCGGGAGTTTAGGTTTCATGCGAAAATTTCGGTTGACCTAAACACATCAACAACTTGGAATCCCCCTGCAACTCAGACGGTGAAGGATGCGCGAACAGACCACTATAGTATGGGTGTTCAAAAATAAACCGCGAACTGAAAAATTGGATCGGAACCAAATACCACAGTCTGTCACCAACGGTTTTTGGTCCAGTTCACGGATTTGGAAATGGAGAGCCGGAGGGCTCCGGTCCGGGGGACGGTTTATGAGGCCATAAACCAGGCTGAAACCCGAACCTATCATTGATAACCCTACCCTTATGCACGCGTGACTGACTCCACAGTCCACTCCATTCGTTCCTCGACTCGTGCTTCCACTCTCTCAGCCTCTCCTCCACAAAGTTTCTCTCTTTCAGCCGAATCGACTCTCTCCACTTCCTCGTTCTCAATGAGACTCCACGTGTTCTTCATTTCTCTGTAGATTTTCTACTTATATAAGGGATCGAGGAAAAAATGTGTCAACACACACTATAAGGCTTTTGATATTTAACTATATTTCATCTTTTCTCGTTCTAAAATTGGATCTATTCGTACTTGTAACTCGTGCATCAATGTTTGTGTAACTGTGTTCTTCTACTTCCCGAACCTCCCCGACTTTGAAAAAGGTCTAGATGGACGCAAGAATGGCCAATATCACTCAGATCGATGGCATGCAACCACAACGAACTTAGGTATTTTGTATGTATTCCCTTTTCAATGGTTAAATTTTCAATTTAGGGTTTTCGTTCTATTATCGATTTGGGGATTATGGTTTCTTTTCTAATTATCGATTTGGGGATTAGGGTTTCTGCTCTGATTTTTTATTTGGGGATTAGGGTTCCTTCTCTAGTTTTCCATTTGGGGATTAGGGTTTTTGCTCCTATTCTCGATTTTTTTGTCAATTACTTATCATAATTTGTCTTTAATTATTTCTTTAATTTTTGTGTGTGTACAAACTCAAACTAAATCCATTGAAGCTGTTGATGCTACTCAGACGCAGTCTCGGACTCTCATTCAGGTATTGCATATTTATTCCCTTTTTCACTAGTTTAATTTTCTATTTAGGATTTCTTCTCTATTTTCGATTTGGGGATTAGGGCTTCTTCTCTAATTTTCTATTTGGGGATTAGGATCTCTGCTCCAATTGTCTTTTTTCTCAATTACTTAATTATAATTTGTCATTAATTATTCTTCAATTTTTGTGTGTGTATAGACTCACACTGAATCCATTAAAGTTGCTGCTCAGAATCAGTCTCACTCTCACCCACTCAAACAGAGACTTAGAATCTCGCTCAGTCTAACCATCAGCCTCAAACACCAGATTATTCTAAACCACCTAGTGGCAGAGTTCGGTACAAATGTATTGCGTGAAAAACATTTTACTGAATCTATTGTTGATAAACATGGTAAAAGTATAACTACATGTAGGCGTTGTTTGAGAACTCTTCCATGTAACATCAAGTTTAATGGCACATCTAGTTTACTGCAACATAGGAAAAGTTGTAGACAATTTTCTAAGAACAAGAGATGTGATCAACAGATAAGACTCACATTTAGACACTGACAGTAGTCATAATCACAGTACCAATGATTCTGTTATAGCTTCTTGCTCTTATAATCAAATTGCAACTGACTTTCTGTTGAGATATGAGGAACTGTACGAAAATTCTCACAATGGCGAAGGATTTGAAGGAAAATGATAAACTTGATGAAGGTAGAATTTTATAGAATTCACTTGTGTTATATTTTGCAATATATTAAGTTTCTAATTTACTATTGTATATGTGTTGTAGAACTTGAAAAAATTCACTTGAATTGAAAAGCTTCAACAGTATACACATTTACATTATGTCTGTTTTGAATATATCTTCATTTTGTTGTGTAAGTTTAACTTCAAAGTTATAACACTTATGGTTTTTATTTCAGGTGTTAGCTTGTTGGACTTATAGCTTAAAGATATGGACATAGACTTGTTTTCTCTTTATTGGAGGTGATAGTGTCTCTTAAAGGAGCTCCAAGAAGTTGATCCTAGTCTTTGAACTTTCTGTTTACTTGTAACTTGTCTTTTGGATTGTGAACTTATTCTTGACTGTTTGGACTTATGTTTTTGGATTTGGTATTTCCTTCCAGAGTATACCAAATAGGTTTAGGGATGTTTTTTCATCAGTAGATGGTGTTCATTCAATGCTACTGGTTTTTTCATCCATTAGGATAGTTTTCAGATACTCCAGAAATAGGTTTAGTTAATTAATGAAACAAATTTAAATATATTGTTGTAAACTATTGTTTTATATTCTGTTGTGGGCGGGTACGGGTAAACCCGAAAACCTGTCATGGACACGCCCAAAAACAATTGCCCAAATTTTGGCAATTTCGGGTGGTAAGCGGGTTCAAAAACCACAAGCCGCCAACCTCACGGACGGTTTGGAATTCTGACATAAACCGTCCGTGAGCACCCCTACTATAGACAACGAAAAAACTAAGCCAAATCGCTCTTGTACCATTTGAATCTGACGATGTAGTTGTCCACGATTTGAAATTGAGGTTAGGTTGGGTTTTGGGTATGGTGGAGGAAACATAAGGCGAGAAGGAGGAGGAAAATGGAGGGCTTGAGTAAAGGAGAAGAGGAAGATGAGAGGGAATTTTGGCGATTTCCAAAATTTTTAAATCAAATAAAAAAATTAATGGTGTTAGTAACGGTGAAAAAAAAGTTAAGTGACCTATGAAGTTAAAAAAAAATAAGTTAAGTGACTTATGTAAGAATCAAATTGTTTTAGGTATACAAGTGAAATTATCCTTTGTATATATTAATAAGGGATAATTCATGATCACTACGGTGTGGTATTACACATTTTTACGTCATTACTATGTATTATTTCACGAGTCAACTCAATACAGAGAAATTTAAATAAGAGCCACCGTCACTAACACCGCTAATATTAGTATAAAATGTCTATACTACCCTTTCATTTATTTGTTCATCTTCTTCTTCCTCACCTTTGTTGAATGAATTTTTTTGTTTTCCTCGTAATTTTAACATGGATTCTATGAATTTTGAATTTTGAATCTTTAAACTTTTCTGAACCTTTAAATTCCGCTAAATTGTAAATGAATACATTTTTTTTAAGAATTCCTCTAACACCTCTAAATTTTTTACAATTATTTTGAACTTTTAGATTTCTGTATTACATTTTTTTTATTTCTCTGAATTTTGTGTAAAATTTGGGGTTTCAATCGAGACCTAGAAACCCCTAACCAACATAAATTCCGGCTATAAATGAAACTTTCATCTCAAATACCCATGTCAGATTGAAGCACAAATCTCCACCATTATCAGCCATCGAGCTTGAAACAAAGAAATTAATTTATGATGTGTGAGAGAGAGGGGGTGGGGAGACAGAGCAATTTTTTCTTCAGAAACAGGCGATACCCATCCAAATAATTTGGACTCCTTACGACCCATTGTCTCGGCCGAGAAAACACTCAAGCCACCACTTCACCATGGAACTTTGCCGGTCCACCTCAACACGGTCTTTAAAAATCAAACCCTAATTTTTTCCCGGCGCGATGTCAGAGTCCCAGTACCCAGCTCAAATCTGGAAAAACCATATCTGAAGCTCTCAAGACCTACATATCCCCCAAAAGCTCTGCTCGACCCTTTCTCTGTCTCCTGAAGTCGAGCCCTCTTTCTCACCGTGCTTGTGCATCAGCTCCGACGACCGACGCCAAAGGCGAACCGCCTTGTTACTTCTTCCCCGTCCCGAACAAAATGGCTATGTTATAAATAAAGTATTGTCATTGGGGAGCCTAGCCGGAGATCAACGGGTCCACCAGCGACCAACAGAAAACGAAGAAAAGAGGTGAGTTAAGAGTATTTGTCAATAGTGTTAGTCGGCAAATTCATATACGTTTCTTTGTTTTTATTTATTATTTTTTATCAGCATCCGAAGAGAAAACTCACATGTACCAAGATTTAAATTCAGAACCTCACATATGTTAGTGTGAGCTTCTTACCACTTTATCAATATATACTATTTATCATAAGAGCATATTGGAAATTTTTTTAAACTGATATCAAACAATAATTTTTCCGTCAGTTTTAATAGCGTTAAGGTAACATTGACTCTTATTGAAGTTCTCCATACTAAACTGATTTTTAAAATAGTACACCGTAGTAACGTGAAAATGTGTAATACCACACTCTTATGTATAATTCATTTACATGGATGTGAAGTCAAGATTATGTACAGTACGAGGTAATATTTCCAATCGAAATATATTTAGTTTTAAACGCGGTTGGCCCTATTGTGCGGAGACGGGTGTTGAGTAGCGCGTGCACAAAACGGGCCAATAATTGGCGGCCATATTGTTTTCCGCGTCATGTAATGGGACCCACATGAGAGCGGCCTGAGGTCGTCAACTGGGCCCACTTGATGGTGGACCCTATATCGGCCCATCTCGAAGGTGTAATTTGATGGATCCGCTGCGCCTATTCATAAAACCTCGAGTCTTCGCACGCTTGTCGGCTGGGAAAGCTGTCATCTACATTGTTTGTACTAATTATTTTTTAATATATCTTATGATGATATATTATTATTATTGTATAAAAATAAAGGGGCACGCTAGAATAACTGTTTATTGACCTGCTTGTATAATTAGAGAGCTTTGCTGCCCAGTATTGTTGGAGACAATATTCTAAAAAACATTAGGCTCTAGTCCGGCAGAGAGGGTTAATCGTAAAATAAATCAGATTTAAAGATTAATCAAAAATTAACAGAGAATTAACGAAGAACTAGTATGTGATTAATCGGACAAGCCGGGATGTTTAGAACATTGGTTGCAGAATGAACATAGGCCCAATCTGAAGGAACAAAAGTAGCTGTTCAAATCTTCTTTGTTAAAGACTGGCCTGTACCCTTTTAAGAGTGACTACTTCCACACAAGCAAGTATGAATTAAATTGTACATAAATCATAATCTACACAAAATACTCGAGTGAATAATTTAACTATTAGTATAATTTTGGAGGTAACCACACACATTAGTCTAAGGTTGTACCTTCATAAGACCTTTCATCACTATAAGCTATCCAATCCAAGCACCTTATTCAAAATTCTGCTCAATTTGCCATCACCTGATTTATGTGGTTAGACTAGATATGGTGACATCTTCCCCGCATAATACAGACCATCCCAATATCACAAAATCCTTCTTCATGGCCTTGACATGATAGAGGGCTCTCTTTCTGTGTACTAAAAGAGACAAAGCACCATATTTGTGCAGAAATGGGAGAGGGACCTTTATGTTATTTACCTTTACCTTCTACTTATTAGAAAGTCAAAGAAGACCCGCACAAAGGCAATGATAGAGATGAGGGTTCCTCCCAAAAGGCACACTTGAAAAGCTTTAGATCTCTTCCTTGGGCTCAGCAAAGTGAAGTAGCACAGAGTCACCTCCAAAATGTATTCACCATCCAAGAAATATATCTGTTTCATACCATACAACCATTATCAGAGATGTATATGGTGAGCAAGAGGTTAGAAATTATCATGTGTGGTGTGACTCACATTACAGGCTTATCAACTATAACTAATCCCATAGATGAGACTGGACGGGTACATATCATTACCCCTCACCATCCTTTAAAGTTGGTACTAGAAAACTCAGAAAATATTAATTGGAAAATATGATTTTATTTCCTTCAATCTTAAGACCATATAATTCACGTTAAACTGTGTCATGGATCTATCACAATTACCAAGGCAGCAAAATCCAGTCTTTGACACCATTTAACAGTTTAACTCCTCTATGAACATTAAATAGAAGATTTTATTGCTAATATAAGGATATCCCATAAAAGAACATAGGGGAAGGAACAAATTTTCTCCATATTCAGCTATATATGGATCATTCTTCTATATACATGTCAAATGGTATTCTGTGCTTTAGAGGATTGATAAATAAATGAAATCATAAATTTGCAAAGAACTTACTGGCAAGCTGTTGAGAAGTGCTAGTGTTAGAGAGACGTGGAATGTGCACATCAGCATCTTTTCCAATACACTAGGAAGATGTGCACCAATAGTGAATGCCCAACCCCAACGTGGTTGATAAGCAGATAACGAAACTGAGTGTGCCATGGAAACCACGTCACCAACAAAAACAAAAGTCCCGCCACAAATACGTTTTGCAGAGTCTGAATTATTGGAATGTGGAATGGATTCCTTTTCAACCCGCACACATTCTGGGGAGTAAGGGCTTGAGTAAGTTATCTCTACCCATGCTAAGCCTGGCATCTGAATTGGAGCCAAGCAAAACTCATCCTGTAAACATGATACAAAATGTAATCAGCAACAATGACTAGAAAAGTCTTGCTGATAAAAAAACAATGACTGCCAAAAAGTTAAAAACTATTAATTTCCACTAAAATTAAGCATATATGTAGTGTGTTTGTGTATAACAATTCCAAAAAAAGTTACAACTATTGCAAAAAAGTAAAATCTACCTGGGAACACATGCAATTGCTCCCATTTGCGATGGCTGGCAACCATCCATCACCACATTTTTTGAGCTTGACAATATCCCAAGCAGGAAGACAGTGCTTACTCTTTGTATTGTTCAGATCACCATCTTCAATATCAACAGAATATGTCACATTCATGTCATGGCATGGAATGGTCTCAAAGTCAGTAAGATCATCAGAACATGCGTACTGGTTTTCTACTTCATCTACTAATTGAATGTTTTTGCCGTTTTTAATCATAGAACTAGGGACACAATACCCCTTATTGTCATTTACAGTGCCAAATCCCTCTGTGTATTTAGATCTATTTGAACGTGTATGCGTCAGTTCATTGGTCAGTGTGGTCATCTTTATCCAATCTTGTGGATTATTGATTGGTACGCCATCCAATGACACAATTACATCACCGGGAGACAAGTAACCAGACAAAGGAGATACTGAAGGTACACCCAAAATCTGTTCCAGGAAATTATTACAGATATAACCAATCAGCAGAGTAAGAAACATATGAAATATAGAGAATTAGAAACATGTATAAGGTCATGGTGACGTACCATGGGGTTCTGACCATTAATGAACAAGGGAAACAAGACCAACGGCAGAAGGAATAACGCCAATCCACAGGCTGCTGAACACTGGAGACAAAAATGAATGTTATCAAGTTTATTCCAACAGCTTTTTCTTTATCTTCTTTTCTTTTGTTCGTTCTAACTTCTAAGTTCAAGCAGAAGGTGATATAGCATGAATATGAAAATACAAAATGTCTTGGATGGAACTCTTGTAGATCTCAGGGCTACAATTGACTGCAAATTTAAAAATCCGGAGTATGCAAGACTAGCATCACTTGGAAGCATGTCGTGCATTTGAAACGTCCATGTTTTCATGTTTTGAAATGGACAGTAAAGATTTGCAAAATCAACCTGATGAGGATACTAAGAAATCCATAAGATTCACAATACAAAAAAGTTATGTTAGATGTTGAATCAGACCAAGGGAACTCTGTCATTTATTGACAAACTACCTTATCCTCGGACACTGCAACCAGATATGTAAACTCAAATAAGTTATGTTTTTTATCTTCCATTAGCATGAATGTATTAATAATCCATCTGTATCAAAAGTAGTTCAGTGTTAAATTAGTACTGTTTACCTTTCGAAAATAGAAAAAGAACTGACCCTTCACATATTACGAAATTAGATGGTATGTACTATTACGTGAGCTTACCACTGCATTATGCCAAATCCCAGCACAATATATGCGAAGTGCACTAAAACGTTGTAAGACCTGTAGTGAGTCGTAATCAAAAGCCACCAGAGCACCAGGAAATAAACCCGCAATGAATATGGCAATGTACTCCACCTGTATGCCCTCACTGCTTTCCATCAAGGAGATGCCTACAGCACCAGTCATGAGAAACTAGCCTTCTGAATATTTGAATCCAAAATTTTAAAATTCATCAAATATATTTGTTTTTATTCACTTTTAGGTTTGTGTAAAACTAAGCAAGAATCTATTATTTAAAAGAAAGAAAAACAAAGGAGAAATTTTATTTACTTAATAAATGCTTTCACAAATGTTCCTAGGGTCCCAAGTAGCCCGAGCATCAACATATAGCTCCAACAAGACGAGTGCAATTTATGGCTAGCTCCACTAAATAACAGCATTTAGCAACAATCCCAACATAGCAATTTTCATTCAAAAGTAAGATGTATTTCATCAGCAATAAGTCAACAACCTCCCATGATTAGTCTTACTCGTCATGTTTTTGCCTATACCAATTGGTACTCTATCTCCATTTTCTCTACATAAAACAGAATCGTGTATACAATGCCTTCAAAAGTAAAACTAATTCAAAACAGAACAATTAACTTCAAGGAAGTTTGGTTAACAATTAAAAACGAAGTTTAAAAGCAGAGAAATCAAGAATGTTGGTTGAAATTGAAACCAATTCATCGCAGGAAAAATAAAGATATGGTCACTGACCTTGAAGCAGCAAGAGCATGCCCGAGTTCGTGTACAAATACAGATATGGAAGTAGAGAAACAAATATACCCAACATCCACCAACGACATGCTCAAACCAGAGACCTGAGTCAAAGAAAACGCATAAGACCCATGCACAACTACACTTAAAAAAATAGTGGGAGATGAACACCAACCGCAGAAGACAGCCCAAACAGCAAGCCAGTGAAAAACTTTCCGAGCTCTGCATTTCCATGGAAGACACCCAGAACTCTTGAGAGCTCCCAAAGAAGAATCTGGAGACGGCCATTACGAAATTAGGGGTTTCTAGTAAGGCGCGTTGGATTGGAAATCAAGCAATGAATTAGGGATTGGGTACTGACGATTGTGACCGCAACAAGTGCGGTTAAGCTAAAACCGACCCCAATCGAGAACCAAACCCTAAAAAACCTGAATTTAGTGGGAAATTGAAAGAATCAGATTACAAACAACAAGAGGGTGATGAGAGGAGAGGAGAGAGATAGAGACCTGGTATGTTTTCGACCGAAACGGAAGAGAAGGTGGTTGAAGGCGGAGACCTTGTAGTCGCAGTAGCAGCAGGAGGTGGTGGCGGACAGGTCTTGGGTTGCTCGGATGGGAAGGACAGCGGGACCAGGAATCTGGCCTCGGCTCCTCCCAAACCTTCGGACCCGCCTCCCTTCCATTCTTCTTGCTCTCTCACCGTCACTCCCTGCAACTCTACTTTGAGTCTCATGTACGAGTCTTCCAATATATACACTACTAGTTCATATTTAACTTAAATTCTTTTTCTAATCGGCATGTCATCTAAAATACTTTTTCCTCTCCTTTATTAATCCGTTAGTTTTTTTTTCATTTTGAAATTTTAAAAAATTGTCATTTAAATTTTAAAATGATGTGATGGGGAGGTTTTGTTCACTTCCTGTTATCTCTCTACTCTCCTCCTCGTTTTAAACGTACTTTACTTTGATAGGAAAGGAAGAGGTTGTGTTGGGTATCCCTAGTTGGCCAATGGTGAGCGATCCATACAAGTTTCCGAGCAAGGCAGCATCAGGCAAGACCAATCCTAAAACAAGCCCAACACAACCCATTTCTCCCTTTCGTCAGCACCACACAACAAAATTGACATTGATCAACAATGCCTCATCCTCCGACGCCTTCATAAACCTAATTCTTGGCAAAATGTGAGAAAACCCACTCTCATAAGGCACAAGCTCATAGTTCCATCAATTTCATAAAACCCCTAATAAGAGCCTACACGTCCACGAACACCACGTCGCAGATCTCAACCATCTTCTCTTGGGTTTCGGGGAGAATCTCGCCGCTGACACGAACCGCCATCCTGAAATTGAACCTCTCCCCCATATTCGATGACCCGATCTGCACGCTGGCGCGAACCCGTCTCAGGTCCGATCACCGTTGATCTTCGAATCGAAATTCACGTGGAAGAGTGCGATTCGCGAATTGGATATCACGATCAGAGCGTGACTCGTCAAGTACGCGATGGGAATTGGGCGAGACCTTGCCGAAGAAGTGAAAAATTGTGGACTGGAGCGAGGACGCGGGCCAGAAGGAGAGGGAAGGAGGAGATTGGCGTGACTCTTTACCAGAAGTGAGTCTGTGGCGATTTACAGGACATTCTGATCATTTCAACTTGAAATATCGATAAAAAATAAAAAAACAGAACAAAAAACTAACCGAGAGAAAAAACATTTTAGGTGACATGTTAAATTAAAAAAAATTATATGCAATTTAGAAACACATAATTACAGATGTACCTATATAAAATTATCCTTTTTATTTATTAATCAATCGACAGTTAAAATATTGGGTAACCAATCTACCGTTTTTATAAAAAAAGGGTAACCAATCTACAATTTTTATCGAATTGGGTTTTCAAAAAAAAGAGAATAATCTATCTACACAAGAACGTGCTACATTTTTATTTATTTAAATTTTTGTAATTATTAATAATAAATATTTAAGTAACCACTTATAAATTAATATTTATAAACTATTATAATATTTACTATTT
>JAYMTP010000481.1:0-33282 GCA_036897365.1 Geranium brycei
TTTATCAATCTAGCCTTTTACGAATCAAACACAATCTTCAAACCTTTCTCATGAACTTGTCCAAATAAAATAAAGTTAACATTTCTCTAAACTTTGAGCAAAATCTAATAAACAAGTCATCCATGACATTTTTTTGTCAATTTCTTTGATTTTGATTTTCATAAACACCTCCACCTCCATAACACAAAATCAATTAACATAAACTCTCTCGTATCATCAAATTTGTTAACATAAACACCTCATATCATCAATTAACTCTTCATCAAATTTGTTATCAATCTAGCCTTTCACGAATTAAACACAATCTTCAAACCTTTCTCATGAACTTGTCCAAATAAAATAAAGTTAACATCTCTCTAAACTTTGAGCAAAACCTAATAATCAAGATTCAATTCTATGGTACATCCAACTCAAAATCTAATAATAAAGCATCAAATTTTCAAAGTCCAAATTAGAGAAAACAACACTTAAACTTAAACTTCAAAACCCCCTAATCCTCCAAAGCATAAATGGAGAAAGAAAAATAGACCAAGACCATATTCAAAAAGATAAGGGTAGAGCCAAAAACCTCTTCCAAGTGCGGCCAGTATTGACCGGATCAAAATGGCGAAATAGGGGGTCAACGAATCTCGAAATCGAGATGGGAATTAAAAGAGAAAGAGTGAAATTTCCCAATTTTTGTAAGCAATAATCGTATACTTCAAGGAGACAACTCTATGATTAGAAAGTTGCCCAGATCTGGATGAGATTATACCTGATAAAAAATAGAAATTAAAAAAAAATTAAACCAATCAAAAAAGAAGGTTGTCCTCGCCATTTTTTCTCCGCCTCTACAACAATGACCTACAAGTTCTAGTTTCAAATTTTTCCGGAGAGGGAAATGAAGGGAATATGCCTTACGTCAATCACATTTGTACAAACATTATATCTTTTATCAGCAATAAAACGTCACTTTTATTATCATTGTGTTGTGATAATAAGTTAAGTATTTAGTTTCTTCTAAAGTTATCAGAGGGGGGTCTCTGATAGTAGAACCCTTAGACAGTGCAAAAATATTGCTAGAAATTGTACTTGACAGGTCCCTGGTCAAAAAGCTTAATATAGCGACTAGTATGAGGATGACTAATGATCACACTCTACTGATCATGGGTAAATGGTTACCAAGTCAGATCATAGATATCATTTGGAGAAATGATATTGGACGACCCGACCTGAGTAATGTGTCAAAGATACAAGTCATGAGCATTCTTAATTGTTGTAGTATTATTGAATCCTTAAGGACTTTGGAGTCTTCGTGGATTCCTATATAGTAACTTCCTGAGTTTGATGTATTCCAAACGTTGTCTGTAACAGGATGGTCATAATGGGTATGGTTGGCTCAGGAACGGACTATATGGGGGATACGAATGACGGTTAAATGATTTTTCTCTCACGTACTAGTGGGAACGGTATCCATTTAGGCCTATTGTAGAGAATGACTGAAAAGGAATGTACAACCGTACTAATTGTAAGGAGTTATCGCATTCAGTCATCTCGGTGTCAAGAAACAGGTTTGAATATATAAGGGTGACGAATCTATGCTTATGTTCAAACAAGATATCTAGTGACAAAGGGATTATGATAATTACAACAAAGAAGTTAAGTCGAATCACCGATCATCATGATCATTGGGTAATCATAATGTCTTACTAGAGACCACTTATGATTAATGAACCAAATGGGGATTTGGGGCCATTTTCCAATGACTCATAAGCCCACAGGGTCACACACAAAAAGCAAGCCCGAAGCAAGTGGGAGAACAAATAGAGAATAGGACACGTGACCACAAGGGGCCATTGGTCTGTGACCAAAGGTTGGCCATGGATTGCCCAAGTGGCCACGACCCTGTGGCAATGGTTGGCCACAGGACAACCAAATAGGCCACGAGCTGTAATCGTGGGGTGACCAAATAAGTTGGTCACGGGGCGGCTAATCGATCACGGCCACGTGATGGTGCTGTTTCCTTTTCGCGATTCCTATTTCGAATCTAATTCGGAATAGGTAATTGGGAATTATGGAACTCGAAACTTAGGGTCAAATATGAATTACGAATTCATAAATAAGTAGGATTTTATTGGAAATAAAATCTCTACACCCTATGGCCTATATATGTTGCATCGGTTTACTTGAAACCATAATGTGATACTCGCAACATTAGCAAATCCACCAAATAAACTCTAGATCTAACTAGCATCTAATTAGATCTGATTTGAGAATATCAATTCTAGCAGATTGATCTTCGTCAAGCTTCGATCAAGACTTGTTCATGTGAATGCCAGTAGAGAGCGCATCCCGAAGGAGGCGCTTTCGATTGATTCGTGAAGAACCTGTGCACTCTCAAAGGTTGATAAAGCGGGATCTACAAGAGGTAATTTCATGTTTGAACCCTTTAATCGATTAAGCTTAAATATGCAGTAGATCCTTGTTAGGAACGCGGTTAATTAATTTTTGTATTTTGCTTCCGCTGTTATGTATGAGATCCCGCATTTCCCAACAGGAAATAGGAAAACGAAACCACCCAACCCACAGCGACATTAGAGTAAAAACACTATTTCCACAGCCGTGCAGTGCGATTCGACATAATCATGGCTCTCGACGACCTCAATTGATTCCACGACCGATTTTGACGCCGGCGGAGGACGCCGCCAAGGCTTACGACGCTGTCGCACTAGCCTCCGCCACTTTGCTGCTCTAAATCCACCTCCATGGCCGTGGCCGTGTACGTCTCGGTGGAGCTCCTCACCCAAAATTGAAGCTCTCCATCATCAGAGTCAACCGGGAATTGGGTCTTTAAACCGGTCAAATTAGAATTTTGGCTTTTGACAAAATGAACAGAAAAAGTAATTAAATCTAACGGAAATAAGTAACATGCAATTTTTTTGATAAGTAGGTGAGTTGAAATGAATCTTTTTGAAATATGTATATTAATTTGCAAAAAGGGTGAAACCAATATAATGAGTTGTAATTAACCCTTTCTTAAAGCAATGCTTAGTTCTGTCAATTAACCAAACTTGTGATGTGTCAAAAACATAAAGTAGCTTTGACTAGAGGCCAACAATGATGTTTAAGGTAGGGGGATAAATGTTATGTCTACTTAAACAATATAGATAAAAGGTTGCAAGTGACAAGACAAAAGATTGCAACGAAACTAACGGGTGGAGACCTGAATGAAATTCCAAAGACAGGGGAAACAGAAACAGAAACATTCTCCTTGGAACAAAAATAGTTGCATCGACTTGGTGGTGACACTCTGTACAATCCATTGCTTGATAACAGATGAAGATCCTTGTTGGCATCTTGAGCAAATGAGAAGACATAGCCAAGAGAAGTAGTGTTGCACTGAATAGGAGAGTCATGAGCACACTTATAAGGTACCCTGGCAGTGGTGAAATTACCACTGTTCGGAGGGCTCTCAGTCCCTGCCCATATTGCTCCTGCATACAAATCTGTGTACAAATACCTGCAAACTGCAATGGTTAAGGAAACACACTTTTATTTAACAATAACATGAGCTAGCAGATGTAAGGATTGACATATATACCTTCCATATATGCATGGATCGGTCATGGATCGATAGAAGTAACCACCAGTTATAGCAACAGATATAGCATCCTTACCAAGCTCAGAATGTCGATAACCCATTACGGGTAAGATGAAATTGCTAGAACTGGTATTTGCACCATAAGAGTTGTGAAAAGGCCCCTCAAGCACAGGCCATCCATAGTTCCCTCCTTTTACCACTATATCAACCTCTTCATATTGTTCCTATATATGGATTCATAAAAAACAGACATGCATTAATTAATTGACCGTGCAGTGCTAAAAGAACCAGAAAATAGATGTCACTGAGTGTGAATAAAATATGCATACCTTGCCTGAATCAGCACACATGAAGTAAGATGGCCTTTCGGAATCGAAGCTACATCGCCAAATATTTCTAAAACCTAAAGCCCAAATTTCAGGTGCCAATTCCTTGTCATCACTATATGGATTGTCTTTGGGGATACTATAGTTTCCCCACAGTTCCAGATTATTGATTTCTGTTGCACCTAAAGATCATGGCAACATAATAATGAGTAACATCATAAGCAATAACGATATTTGCAGCTAGGTATATCTAACGAAACATGTTTTGCACGAAAATACACTTATAAATTTTTTATCTTGCTAGCTCAACCAAAATTCTTACTTATCGTTTCGCTTCTAACTCCAAAAAAACATAAATATGAAATTTGGGTGAGCTGACAAGCTAAAATAAACGTTGAGTGTACTTATATGCAAAATAGGGTTCGTTGAGTGTACCTAGCTGCAATTATTCTTAAGCAATATCATGGTAATATAAATTCATTCTCTGTCTTACTTGGCATGTGATCAACATCAATCCTCAAGATCTTCCCAAGCAAGGATTTCTTATTCTGAGCAAAATTGTAGGAATGGCCATCATGTGAAACATCACAAACTGTAATGTACAGAAACCCATCAGCAGGCCCAAACAGAATTTGGCCTGCATGATTTCCCCCATATGGAAGTCCCATTGTCAATATCCTTGTCACTTGTTCTGGATTCCCCACCTCTGCCTGCAACAACCATTTCCATTTCCATTACAATCACAATTACAATTGCAATTAAAAGGAGGAGCTACAATGCTTACCATGGATGGTTTCACTTTCACTGAAGTGCCATTCACAGTGAACTCTGCAACAACAATGTGATACCGGCACGTGTCGTCGCCCAGCTTGGAAGGATCACAGTTCACATCAGTGTTACATGCACATCTCCCTGAACATCCTGCCTGCACTGTCCGGTCACAGTTGAACGATGCAAAGAGGCGACCATTATGTACAAAGTTTGGATGGAATGCTAAACCCGTCAGACCAAACATAGTGCTGAACACAATTTGGTCACTCAAGTCTAGAAAGGGTTTGGATTCATCAATGAGCAAGCTTTCATTTGATCCAAGTGTTGCCAGCCATATCTTGCCTTGTAGGTTGTACAGGAAGGTCCTGTTGGAGCCATCAGGATGTGGCACCATGTCCACATAGTTCCCATGTCCTATTTTCTCAAGGCACAAACCTCCTGGGGGTTCATCATTGACTTCTTCTCCACCCAATGACTCACAAAAGACTTTCCTTGTCATGGTGGAGGTAGAAGAGTCAAGTTCTGGACCGTCTCTTCTCTTGGTTGATGAAGCAAATGGGGAGTTCCTGGTTCCACAGTTTGCTGTGGAATTGCACAAAACAGGAATATTTCTATGTCCCGGGTCGATTTTAGAAAGATGAGCTGAGAATTTGTCACACTTCTGGAGATCACATCAAGTATTAGCATGCACATGCTTGTGTTTAGATGTGTGAAAATCAATACAAAATGCAAGAAACACTTTCTTGAAAAGATGAAAATAAAAACACAGGTATTGTGTGTGCGTTTGGAATGATAACCCTTTTTGCCTAAGTTCTCATTCAAACAGTGAAAGTTTATTGAGTTGGGGATGTGAATGTGCTAAAATTGTTAACCTTATGTATTTAGTTCTTGCTACCAATATTTTTGTACAAACTTTTTGCCTAAGATCTCATTCAAACAATATCTATTCACTCATAGGTATGATTATGCTTACCGCACATAATGCCAATATGAAGGAAGAGCCAGACACATTCAGGGCTTCAAATTCTTTACGCAACTCCAAATCCTCAGCAGAGTTGCAGCAAACAGTTCCATTATAACAACAAATCTCCAAAGGGGTCTCTGCCTTAATTGGCTTCCCTGTTTCATCCACAGAACAAAATAGCCATCACACACTTCATTGTAAAATCTCTGAATCATAAACAAAAAACATGGGTACATAAAAGTTTATACTGAAATGACCCACAGAGGCAAAAACACGAACACATGGTGGGCAAGAAAGAGAAACCCACTTGAGGAAGCAAAATGAGGAACCAGCGGCAGAGAAAACAAGTAGAGCAGGCCAATAAAACCACTCATTTCTGTACTGCTCACAGAAATTGATGAGAAAATTCAGGTGAAGTTCAAGCACCCGACTCACTTTTTAGCTGCTAAATAGCTGGGTTCATCCCATCAGTTCCAAGAAACTTTCATTTGCTATAAGTGGTTTTTTTAAGGTTTCTGATATGTTGTCATCGAAATGCTCAGACATCCTAGGAGTGTTCTCCAAGATAATGTGAAGCCATAAGGTGGGGTAAGGAGCATTGAAGTAGCATCTCAATGGCATTGACACAAGATCTTAGGAGCATAGAGTGATTCCCGAGACTAGTGTTTGTAAATTTCAGGGAACCATCATTTCAAGTTGAAGCATGTTCCTTCCGGTAGTTTAGGACTCAATTAACTTGTGTAAAATTAACATTACTTTGTTTCTAATTTTCTTTCGTTTGTAAAAAGAAAATGTTAATGCAGTACTCCATTGACATTTTAATGTGGATCTTTTAATTTTGTTAATAATTTATAACCAATACTTGCTAACTCATGTCTAAAGTATTAAGTGTAGTATTTCAATTAGGTGTGTTCACGGTTGAAGAACCAACCCGACCAAACTGCATCTGTTGAAGTAGAGGTCCATGCGTACACGAGCGTGAAAGGGAAATAAGCTTCACGCGTACATGAAGCATGAGAGGGAGAATTTAAGTGAATCTCACATGGAAAAGAAGTGAAATAAATTGGGTGTATATAGAGGATAGGGTCAAACCCAACTAATAGCTTGAACTTTTAGTTGTGGAGCCCGGCCCAATATGTGCAGCCCAGTTTTACAGGTTCGGTTCTCTAATTCTCCCACCCGACATGAAAGTGAACAAATAAAGTTAATTTTACCTTCTTCAACTCCATCGACATCTTCTTCAACTTCGATCGGTGGCAATTTCAACCAATCTTGTGTACAAATTATTGATTGAACCATCATTGGGCTTAAACTACTCTTATAATCAGTCACGACACGACCCCCAATAGTGAAAGCTGATTTTTAGGATATTGTAGAGATTGGAATAGATAGAATGTCTTTTGTCATTCTTGAAATGACCGGAAACCTATGTCAATTCTTGTTCCACCAACCTAATAGATCAAATTTTGGTGTATCTTCTTCTGTTTCCTCTCTCTCTCTCTCATGTAGCTCTCTAGCTCCGACTTTGGAATTCCATCTTGGCTACATTTCAGTTTCTTAAATCTAGTTCTAGCTTGCCCAACTCCTTCATTCTCAATTACCACATTCGAACTGGTGGCTTCTTAATTTCCCACGATACCACTCTCATATATTGTGTCATACTCACCATACAGATCATCTAACACTTTCTTGACATTTAATATCATAATTGAGGTGGTTGAAGGAGTATAAATCTCATGGATAATTATATCTATGAAGTTCATCTTGTGTCTAGGATCAAAATTGGCGCTATAAAGATTAAAATGTTGACATTATCTTTGTCCCCAAAATACTTATCCTATTTAACCATCATCTTACCAACCATATTTTACATATCATGATTAGCACTTGATTGACTACTTTTAATCGTATGAAATATATCAAATATACACTCCAACATTAATTTCGATACACGTGTTTTGAAGTAGACACTCTCTCCGTCATATCATGGAAAGACTGCAAGAATTTCATAAAACAATTCAGTTCATACCAATCTTGCTCAGTAAGATAACCTAAAGGTTCATCACCATCTTTCTGGGTTCTCCTTGCCATCTAATTTCTTAGGCTCGAGCCACTTATATTATACATATCAAAAGCTCTCTCTAATGCATAACCTGCATGAAGCATGTGATATGTAGAATTCCATCTTGTAGGTACATCCAAACATAAATCTTACTTGCTTTCAATACCTCCTTGTTTTATACAAGAGTTAAATCAAGCCAATATCCTCTGAAATATTTTGATATGTCTCACTTCAAACCCTACCCCCTCTATAGATAGTCCCAACATACTAATCACATCACTAACTATCAAATTGAGTATGTGAACTAAGCATCTCTTGTTATTTTATCTAACCCTAAGTTTGGAGGCATGACTTAACACCTCTTCCTATATCCTCACCCTTGTGACTGACAACGGGAAAAAAATTTAAAATGCTGTTGTACAAAATTCATTTGCATGTATACGCAAGTGTTAACCGATCTGGCGTACAAAACTCATTCACATCAGAGTATTTTTTTATGAGATCTTTTCTCACATTAAAGTGTATTTTTGCTCTTGATATTATATATTTTATCGTCCTTGTATGCTTTTATGCACTCACAAGTTGTTGAGTACTTGTCACGCAGAAACGGATTGGGTGTTTTCAAAAGTTGATTTTGACCTAATTTGAGGGGATTTGATCCCAGAGCACGCAAGTGATGACCCAAGACTCCCTAGGCGGCGTTGGAGGCTTCGAGAGAAGGATCAAGACCGTTGGAGGCAAATACGGGTGCAAGGATCGATTAAGCATAAAGGAAAAGCACGTTTGGGGGAGAATATACCAATTCATGAGATTCAGCCCTAGCGAATTTTGGGTTTTAAATTTCATTTTCTCTCTTCGTATTTGTGTATTGAACTTGATAATCATATATTCTAGTACATGATTGCAAGGTCGAATGCTTTAGGATTTATGAATTATGAGTTAATTGTTATGCATGTTGATATTTAAATTGTTGGTTATATTTTGGTTGACTGATACTGGCTAAATCGTGTGATCGTGAGCGTTATGCATCTGAGCTCAAGAGGGTCAGTAGGTGACTGACACACCGCAATTTAGGGAGTTCAACTCTTCAGAACCCCCATCCCGTAATCGTCATGTTTTTTGTAGACTTGGAATGCGCTCTATGCCCGAGTGGGATAGTAGACATTCCAAGTTTAGACCGGCACCAATACCAAGATGTGGATTTGGTATTTTTGCGAACATAAGATAGTATCTGATGACATTATTAATTATATTTTTTCTCTAATTTGTAGAACCATTGTGTCTTAGCACCCGTGCTTCTATCAGTTTGGTTATCTTCTTATCGTTTTCTTGCACTTTTTATATATTCATCTAATAATTTCATACTCATCAACTATCTACGAATTTTATTTTACTCGATTACATAAATTTGATTGAATTAACTCTATTTGATCCTTGTGGATTCGACTCCAAATTTTCAGTCATTACTTGTAACGACTGCGTGCACTTGCACGTATTCTTGTGCCATGCAATATAGTCCGCGGGCGCAACATGCTTTTGGCGCCGTTGCCAGGAACCAACGGTTAATTTAGTATATTTTGTGCTATCAATTCTTTATTTTTTTTACTTTATTTTTGTGATCTCTTGTTCATTGTGTGCGCTCTATACATTGGTGCCCTAACTCTCTTTCTAATGTTTCCTAGTGATTCAGATTTGTGAAGATTGATTTGAGAAAGCAAGAAAGAGAGCAAATTCAATGGAGAAAGATTGGAGAGATTATGATTGACACCAATCAGATTACGAGTTGACTCCTCATGAGAAATCCACGTCGTATGAGTGATGCACCCAAAACCGACATGCAAAAAATGATGCAGGTCGAATCTCGGACTTCCGGTAGTGTACCAGTCAAAAGCAATACAGGGTAGTAAGATTACGACTCCGAATTATCGAACCCAAAGGACAACAATTATCGATTTTAATCACTCAAATTTAATTTTAATATTAATTTCAGTAATTCGAAAAGTGTGGATGATAATTCAGTAAAATAAAAGGGCACGGGTTAAGGCAAATGAACTTTAATAATGATTACAATGAATTAAAAATAAAATAATAAATATTCTTGTTAGTGTTTCTAAATTAGGGCGGTAACGAGAACACCTATCCCGAGTGATATTAGTAAACTTAATAAGTCTATTCACAATTAAAGAAACGAATCATTAAGTACAGATGAATTGAAATGACCCTCCTCGGAGCATCAAGCATATAAATTATAATTAAATACTCCTTAAATTATTACTCTAGTTCATGCCTTAAACCTAAGATGAATTATCCAGACAGTCCATTAACAGGTTCTTATGAATAACCATGGAAAATTCTAAGCATGCATATAATTAATTCCATAAACTAAGAATCATGCACAATAATTAATTTCATAAGCAATTGACATGTCATGCATAAAAAGAATTCCATAATAATTCATAAAACTCAATTCAGGAAATCTGAAATTAATTCATCAAATACTATAATACAACAGAAGGAGGAGGAAAATAAAACCCAGTAATTCTGAATTGAGGAACTTTAATCCATAGAATTGGGCTCTAATTGATGATCCTCCCCCTTCAATCTTTGATTCTTTTCTTTACTCTGATGTTTCTGGCTCCCAAAATGACTCTAGAACTCTTTTTTCTCTGTTGTCGACGAAATAATTAATAAAATGGGAGATGCCTTATCTGAAATGCGGCAGGATTATTCATATTTTAAATTTTCGTAGGGGCCACGAGGTAGTGGCCAAAGTTCCACGGACCGTGGCCCTTTAATTTAGGCTCAAGAAACGAACACGAATCGCACACTTCTGGAAGTGGAAGGTCACCATGGAGGGGGTGTCACGGACCGTGGCCCTTCTTTGCCATGGGGTAGTGGCCAATGACCACGGTCCCTTCTCCAAAACTGTAGATCTTCAAAACCCGTCTTTTTCGGTATGTTATGGCCCAAAAATGAAAATCGTATGCAACATTTATGCATCCCGAAAGTTTCAGCTGGGCTTCATAATTTATTCTGCCGATTTCCGCTCAATTTTCCCACTTTTTGCTTAAAATCTGTAAAATACACTAGAATACCTGTGAAGGCATAGAGAGGTAAAATAAGGGTCTTTCATACCCTAATAGAGTCGAAACAAGGTTGAAATGTGGGAAATAAGTACTAAAATGTAGTGTAAAAACACCCTATCAGGATCCCCACACTTGAACTTTTCTCGCCCCGAGAAAACCAAAGAGAAACAGAAAGAAACAAGAGCCGGTTTTAAACTCCGCGATCACCCCGATTAGAGGAGTTCAACGTCTTCTAAGGTTCTTCAGATAGGACTACCCACAAATCCGTTGTACAAGCAAAAAGATACAAGCAAAAACTCAGGATGCTCAAAATAATTATTCAGGAATTCAGGCATGCAAGAGTATATAATTTCCTTAGGCTTATTAAATGCAACAATTAGACATGATTATAAATATGTGAAGCTCAAAATGATGTATGCGAAATAATAAATTCTAAATAAAATACCTTTGATCCCGGCTAAAAGGCGTTTGCTTTGGACACTGCCCCCCTCTTTATAAGATGGTTAGAGTCCATATGTTAACTTCGAGACGTCTTCTCCACTAACCGTAGGGAACCTCATGAACTGAGTAGATCTATTTGTAGGGCTTTAGTGGCTTGTAACATTGGCTCGGACTAAAGGTGTGGAAGGATAATCAAAAGAAGCTCATAAAATTTACATCATGTCTGACTGCTTCTCCTTACATTTCCCAAATACTCAAGTCGAGTATTCCACCAGAACTCCAAATTATCAACGCAAAATCTTCCAGAATCACAAACCCGATGTTGGCTCCTCAGACTTAGCATTTTTCTTCGAGCTTTCCAAATTAAACAAGTGATTGCTGGATGCTTCTTTTGTGCTTGGAGTTTCTGCTTTGAATTTTATTTTTGTAAGAGATGTACATTTATTTCTTTTCTTTTTTTTTTCTCTATATATTTTTTTCCAAAAGCAGCTCCGAGCACCTGAAACAAGATGTGAGCATCCACAAAATTATACAAAAAATATTCTCGAAAAATTACGAACCCGACAAAAATTTCTCAATTCTTCAGTACAAAGTCTCTTTAACATTCTCGCAGCAAGTAAGTCATGATGAAAGGGTAGAAATGACAGAATTATTTCATAAAAGGGCGCATTGGCTAAAATATCAAGGGTTCATAAAAACAAGTTGTTTGGCTCGGATAGACTATGGAAAAATTAGTACGAGTAGGCAATAATTTTGGCTCAAACGCAGAAAAGAAGACCTACAAATTAGTTAGCACATTTATTCTCTATTCTATTTCGCCTCGAAGGAGTGTCTGATTAGTTCTAAACTCAATTTATTTCATAAAGCAGTTCGAGGTCCTCTACTACAAAGCTTATAACATGTCACAAAGATATAAAATTTAAAATTTCTTATTAAGTATGCAAGACGTTGAACAAACATATAAATAAAAACCATGTAAACATTGCAATATTAAAAACAAAATTCATCATCAAAAACTATCTCGCAAAATCCCAAAAAAATTAATTCACGCAATATTCAAGCAATTTCAGTCATCAATTCAATTTATAATAAAGCATGAAATAATAATTAAAGCAATACTTAAAATAAAATAAATCAACTCATGCAATTCCTAAATTACTCAAATATAATCATGAATATTCAGGATAAATTTCAAACAAACCAGTACACCCCCACACTTAGGATGCATTGTCCCAGTACATCAAAAATAAAATAAAAGAGAGAGTGGAGAGACACATACTAACTGGTAGTAGTGGAGTCGGCTGATGGACAAAAGTTCCCCTCCCATCAGTTTTGAGTACCTGGTTCCCTAAAACACTCTTATTACTATATGAATTGTTTATTCACAAAATAAAATATAAATAAATAAATAATGTATAAAGATAGATTCACATTTGTTTAACGTTGTTAGCTCGACGATTTCGGACGCTGATCAGGAGGCCACCCAGGCACCCCGAATTTCTGTTATATCCTTCTCTTTATGCGTAGTCGTGAACATTCGGGAAGAAGTACAACGAATGAGCTAGAAATCTCGTGAACATCAATATACTCATGATAGTAATAATCACAAGCATCCACCTTATAATAACCATGGTTCACAGAAAAATATGAATTATTGAAAACATTATCAGTAATTTGATCATAATCAATTTTAGGCATTAAAAGGCTCGGTTGAACATACAATAATGTTTTACTTATATTTAGAATTAAATCTCCCATACTGAACCAAATTTCAACATCCTGCATGATGTCAATCATTTTAAAATCAAGGGAAAATTCCACATAACCCCTCATAACTATGGACGAGTTTCATATAATCCCCCTTAACTTCAAAATCAACTTGTGCAGTCCTTTAAGTTTGAAAAAGTTTTACTTTACCATATCCGTTAATTGTTTTTTGAAAATTATGTTTTTGGTAAACGAAAAAAATACCCTTGTACTAAAAAATTAAAAAGAATAAAATTCTGTTAGTAGTATTAATAATTTTAAAAACGTTTTTCTTATAAAAAATTAAAAATTAAAAAATGATTTTTAAACATCGTTTTTTATTTTTATAAGTTTTTTTTAAAAAGTATTTTTTGAAAAAAAATTAATACTAAAATATTGTTTTCATTATTTGTTTTGGTAAACATTTGAAGAAAAAAATTTCAAAATCATTTTTATTTATTTATTGATATTTTTTATGCAAGGGTATTTTTGTAATTTTGCAGAAAAAATTAACAAAATTTTCTAGAAAAGTTAACTGAAAAGGGTAAAGTGAAACTTTTTTAAAGTTAAGGGACTCCATAAGTTGATTTTGAAGCTACTGGCAGTTAGGTGAAACTTGATCATAGTTAAAAGGGGTTATGTGAAATTTTCCCTGAAATCAATGGGCGATTCAAAGATTACCCTTCTCTTGAGAGCATCCCCCATGATACCTCTTGGATATTTGAAATTTCTGTCAGCTAACTTTATAGACACCACATGGTTAGATGGCTCCTCAGGGGCTTCACACTTACTTTATGTTTCAACTTGATTCAAATTATCACGACTACAAGGTGATAGAATAATATTTTCACAATAAGAGGGGTTAGACTTTGATAAATCACATTTGTCACTTACCTCAAAACTCTTTATAAGAGTTTGAGTTTCGTGTTTCCATCTGTTACATGGATGTTCGAAATATCGATCCTCGGTGTGAATGAGATGATTTTGTGGAGCTTCCTCTTTTGCTTTTGTTCCCCGAATAAAGTTCACAAGACTTTGATCACCTTGGTCAACCACGCAGGCTTCCCTCCATTCTTGAACATAGTTCTCTACCTACGAAAAATACTCACAATGAAAAATCCGATAGTCATTGGCTCCACATAACTCACAATAATAATATTACATGTATTCAAGATTGTTGAGAGTCAAATTGTCAGAAAGTTGATTATGTTGTTGATTATGGCATTGTAGCACCCGCCTAAAATTCTGACGCTGGTTTCGAGCCTCTATTTGGGCCACCAACTTTGCCAGTGCTTGCCCCAACAACTTTCATGATAAATTATAAAATAAAATAGAAAATAAATATATATTTTTAAAAATAAACTGAGTCTCAATTTAAAATTAAATTTTAAATGTTACAAACAAAATAATCGTTTTCCCCGGCAACGATGCCAAAAACTTGATTCACCCAAAACTGACACGCAAAAAATGATGAGGGTCGAATCTCGGACTTCCGATAATGTACTGGTCACAAGTAATACATGGTAGTATGAGTTCGACCCCGAGTTATCAAACCCAAAGGACAACAATTATCGATTTTAATCAATCAAATTTAATTTTAATATTAATCTCAGTAATTCGAAAAGTGTGGAGGATAATTCAGTAAAATAAAAGGGCACGGGTGGAGGCAATTGAACTTTAATAATAATTACAAAA
Source organism: Geranium brycei (assembly GCA_036897365.1). Taxonomy (NCBI): domain Eukaryota; kingdom Viridiplantae; phylum Streptophyta; class Magnoliopsida; order Geraniales; family Geraniaceae; genus Geranium; species Geranium brycei. Next base: position 14,672 of record JAYMTP010000481.1, read on the forward strand.
AGTTAAAAATAAATTAATAAATATTCTTACCGGTGTTTCTAAATTAGGGCGGTCACGAGAACTCCTATCCTATCAAGAACCCCCTTCTGGGTGAATAAAAAGTCTTTCTCTCTCTAGGCAACCATGCTATCCCTAGTCAATGATTTAACCTGTTGAGTAGCATTACGTGTGAATTCTCTTAACTTTCGGTGTGTGTCACTTATGGCCATTACTACTGTGTTAACCCACCTATCCCTAATGAGGATTTAAACCCGGTTCTCAATTATCATTTCTATTTACTAACTTCCCTCATGAGTGATATTAGTAAACTTAATCATACTATTCACACTTAAGGGAACGAAGCATTAAATACAGATTAATTGAAATCATCATCATTGGCGCAACAAGCATATAAATTATAATTAAATACTTCTTAAATTATTACTCTAGTTATGCCTTAAGCCGGAGATAAATCAGTCAAACAGTTCCATTAACAGGTTCCTATGAACAACCGTGGAAAATTCTAAGCATACAAATAATTAATTCCATAATCTTAAGAACAAATTATACATAATAATTAATTTCATAAGCAATTACCATGTCATACATAAAAAGAATTTCATAATAACCAACACAAGTTGGGCCAAGCGGTAAAGAGTTCACTTAACACATGTGAGGTCCTTTGAATCTTGGTACGTGCTAGTAGTGTAGGATGTCTTCAATTATTGCCGATGAAAAAAAAAGAATTCCATAATAATTTATAAATCTCAATTCAGGAAATCTGAAATTAATTAATCAAATATAATAAATACAACATAAGGAGGAGGAAAATAAAACCCGGTAATCCTCAATTGAAGAACTTTAATCCATGAATTGAGCTCTGATTGATGATTCTCCCCCTTCAATCCTTGGTTCTCTCTGATTTTTTGGCTCCCGAAATGGCTCTGGAACACATTTTCTATCTCTTGCCGACAAAATAATTAAAAAAATGGAAGATGTCCTTTCTGAAATGCCACGGATCATGGTCATTTAATTTAGGGTCAAGAAACGGTCATGAATCACGCACGTCTTGAAATAGGAGATAACAATATAATATGTCAAGTTTGCTGTAATTTACGCAATTTCCCCTAGTTTATTTTCAAATTAAGAGACAGAGACAATAATAGTGTCTAACAACTCAATATGACGATCCATCTATAAATATGTGACTGTGAGGGTCTTTGCTCAATAAAAGTATATGAATGTTACAACGTTTCCAACCCGACTATAATCCACGAACGAACAGAAAAGTATTGACAAATTATGATCAAGTATTTGGGTTGTATGGTTGGAAAATGGCTGTTGAAACCAATTGTTTGAGGCCCAACTCGGGCAAGGCCCAAGTGCCTTTCTCCTTGTGCGTGGGTGTTTGCTGCAAGCAGCAACTCTCTCCCTAAAGATGTGGGACTCTCAAATTGTTTATAGTGTTTATTTTTTCCTTTCCCTTTCAGTTGTGTGTGATCCTTGTAAGGACTATCAGAGGCTTATAATCAAACCCACAGGTGCGTGATGTTGGGCCTTTTTTACAAACTTATTTTTTTCAAACCGTTTTATTTTTCTAACTTGAACTTCGCGGTTACGGGAGACGTCCGTGGTGTTGTGATTCCGAGTTGTAGAGCGGTTTCTATCCGTTGGAGATTTATTTTGGAACAGTTGTATTAATTAATTATTGTTATTCGCTCCTATAAATATCTGAGTGTCTCATTTTTTTTTTCACTTTGTTTTTCGAATTGTATTAGAGCTCTCAAAATATCAGAGTTCGTTCTCAAGCTCTCATCGTTCAGTTCCCTTTGTTTATCTGGAATCCTGTTTCTGAGACTGTCTGTGCGTGCTTGTGTTCCACCTTCTGTTGTTTGAGTGGGCGTTATGCAGAAGTCGTTGTGCAAAACCTTGGGAGTAACCATATTAGATCATTGCCGCAACCTGTTCGAAAATGTTTGCTTTCAGGCTAGTAGCATACCTGTCACAACACAATTTCGATATTCTGTTCCTTTTTCAGATTTCTAGCATGTTCAATTTCGGTTCAACCAGTCACTCGATTCGATTTGCGGTTCAACTACTAGTTTAAACGGTTGAGCTAGCTTTACGAGCTCACTATTCAGGTAGACATGGTTCATTACAACCGAATATTTTATTGCATTCTTTCATATATATATATATCAAAAAAATTATTTCTCCTACATCCCAGTGATGTTTACATTAAAAGTATTTAAGATTAGTATTAGCTGACGGTAATTAAATAAGTTTATTATCCATATATAGTTTCTGATTTTATACTGAAAATAGAAAATCTTAGAACTATATGAAAATTAGGTTGAGGATTTACCGACCGACATGTGAAATTCCACGGACGACATTGACTAACAGGTATTTTAGAACAACCATATAAGCATGGATGATATTTTTGCGGAATAATGGCCCTTAGATTTTTATATCCGTTATGGCCCGCGGAGACTGTCCAACACGATTCGAGGCTAAAACTGCAACCACGTGTCATCAATAATCTCGGCGACTGTTTCTAGTGTGTGCTCTCGTCACCTGAAGAGGTTCATGTTTGTTTGTCTTTCTTGTTCGCCACGTCACTTCTCCCGAAACACGTGCATGTGGGCTCCACAAGCTTCTAGAGTTGTCAATTACTCTCCCAAACTTGCACATCTTTTTCAGTCACGTGACTCACCCATACTATTACCATTACTATATATGACATTAATTCATAATCAAGATAACTTTATTAAATTGCAAATTCTCACTATTATTTGTGGTAAGAAAAGAGATATTTTAGAGGAAGAAAATACAAATGATGGTGCAGCTCCACCACCTTTTGTATCAACACGTGGCATAAAACAGCCCACAAGATCAGCCTGGTCTGCCTCTCCCTAAAAACATTTTCCTTATATATACAGTTACTTCACTCTACACTTGCCACACTCATATATTACATTTCTTGCTCAAACGAAACCCACTTCAATAATGGATCCATTTTCTCCGAACTTGTCGTCGGAGGCGATCATGGTGGCTTCGAGCCACCCGAAGAAGAAGTCGGGGCGGAAGAAGTTCCGGGAGACGAGGCACCCGGTGTATCGGGGGGTGAGGCAGAGGGACTCCGGGAAGTGGGTGTGCGAGGTCCGGGAGCCCCAGAAGCAGATGAGGATATGGCTGGGCACCTTCCCTACGGCCAAGATGGCGGCACGGGCACACGACATGGCCACCCTCACACTGAGGGGCAGGCTAGCGTGCCTCAACTTTGCGGACTCGGCCTGGAAGCTCACCGTTTCGGACTCAAAGGACACCAAGGACATACAGAGGGCCGCCTCCAAGGCTGCCAGGGACTTCGGGGAGGATGATGATGATAATGTCGAGGAAACGGCGCCGTTTTTGTACATGGACGAAGAAGAGGTATTAGGGATGCCTAATTTGCTGGCCAATATGGCCGAGGGGATGTTGTTGCCTCCACCTCCTTATACTGCAATTGATTTCTCACCAGAATTAAATAGTGACCTCTCCTTGTGGACTTTCTCCATTTGAACAAAAATAAAATTAATTCATCATATTATTTCTGGAGTGCAAATTTTCTTTGCTTGTACACGTATAATATGACTGAATATAAGTATTGTACATTGGTTGCTGCAATCTACATTGTGATCACAACTGTGCATACAATTTTTGTTGATATTCTGTATTGAACCCAAAATGTATTATGACTTCTCTTTTGAGCAGTGATTTTGAAACGTGTTTACATATTATCACATTTCTATAGACTTATAAGAAATTGAATATCGAATATGACCACTTAAAATGGTGTTGTTGAAAAATTGAGTTGTTGCACTTGTATTGTTTTTTAACGAGTGAATTAAGAGTGTTAGAATATATTATTATTATTATTATTATTAGGGTTCAGCATTGTACCCTATAAATATCATTGAATAATAATGAAAACCCTAAGGGGAATTATATGTTTTCATGGTATCAGAGGGGGCCGATTTGGGCCTGTGTTGGTGGGTCTCGCCTCCCTGTGGCTTCGCTCTCCTATAAGCCCGATATACTCCTGAGTTTGAGGAGAAAAGGTAAAAACAATTCAAAAGCCAAGTACAGGAGGAGAAGGTAACTAGACTTCTTCTTATATACTCCTCACCCAAAGCACTAAAATCGAACCAAATAGATCACTCCGACTCCAAGAAACTGAGATGAACAAAGAAATGAAGGAGCTTACTCCTCATTTGATCTGCTTACTCTCTCTCGTCCCTTTCTTCTTGAGATTGATTGTTCTTTTCTTATTTTCATCTGGGTGTGTTTCATACACCATATGTTTGATTATTATTTGGTTCTCTTGATTGGTTGGGTTTTATAACTTATTTGATTGAATTTTCTTTTGCCCTTTTGTAATTTATTTTCTTGTTTATCTGTCTTAGGATCAGAAGTTTTGGAACTGATGTCGTATATACACCAATATATATTTATTCAGGTCTAGCCGACGCACAACGAACATTTTGGTTTCTCCCCGTTATCATTTCTCGTATTTTTGTGGGTCACGGAATCCTCATATTTGATGAGTGAAGTTGGGCCCATTGGACAGTTATTCAAAATTGTGAACAAGCACAATATGAGTATGTCGTGATGCGCACCTTTAATAATTCAAGCATACGCGGCCGAGCAATAACTTCGAGTTATTCGTACGTTCATTTTTCTAATCGTTTTAACAATGTGTAGGTGATTGACTCATTGTACATACATGCAGATTTATAATTTTTTCATTTGTATGTTAAAGACATAGAAATGACAGTAACTTCGAACTACTACGCGCGTTCTCAGAAATTACACTCAATTGTATATCCTCTTGTGGGGGCGATGTATACTCGCATGTTCTCATAATCAACCGTCAACAAAGTGAAATATGCGTGTCATCAACAACAAAGTGAAATATGTGTATCATCAACAAGATCAACGTGAAGGAAACAAAACAATAGTGTGATGATAGAAGCTAGTGGTGTAAAGTATTATGGAAGACTCTTACAAGTCGTTGAATGCGTGTACACTCAAGGGATGCCGATTATAGTTTTCAAGTGTAGGTGGTTCGATGAGATGAGACAACTATTCAAATCGACCGTGGGTTGGAGTCTGTTGATACATTCACTAACGTTACTAACAAAATTAGTTCTCTTTGGCTAGAATGGTGAAATAAGTCTTTTACGTTGATGATCTATTGCACAGGGGCGATTGAAAAATTACAAACCACACGTTCCACATAGTTATTTATAACCCTACATCACTCGCAACAAATGTAAATGAAGGTCCATTATATAGAAGCACGAGACAACACATATTTCTTTATTGATCAATATGAAATTATGTATTGATTTGGTCTTCTCATAGCACACGTGCCTAATAAAGATGAAGAAGATTTTAAAAGTGACGATGAAAATGTGCCAAACGAAGATGAATTTAATGATGATGAAACAGAGATCGAAGATGAAGAGGAAGAAGAAAACGATTTTGATTGATATTCCAAATGTGTATACGCAAATGTAATTTTTTTTGTTTTATGTTATAAAACATTTACATTTTTTTGTAACATGAAATTTTCAAAAATTATATTATCCCTTAACTAACCATAAACCCCAACATAGGCAATGAAACACTGTCTATATTTATCGGCTAGGTGGTCACGGAAAAAATTACACTTCACGTGACTTTGTAGCCGACGAACTTAGTCACTGTCTTGGCTGCTAGAGGGTCACGTGTCGTATAGGCGACGAGACAATAACAATGTCTCCTCGGCTATGACTTCTATATCTCTAACACTTAGCGAGTGTCTTCCTCACTTCTCTCGTGACTACCTCTCTCTGCTCTACCTCGCCATCATCCAGCGCTGTCGCCGGTCAAGCTCTCTTTCTGCTCTGGCTATGTCTTCCCTCCATCTTCCCACCGTTGATGTCTCGTTCTTCGACTCGAGCTCCGTTTTCATGTTTCCCTTTGCTTCCCTCCGTGTGAAGGTTAGTCTCCAATGTTACTAAAATTTTAGGGTTAGGTTACTATAAATTGGGAGTTTGCTAACTGAAAATTTGGGGTTAGGGTTATTATTTTGAGGGTTAAGCTCGACTTTTGATTGAGTTATTGATGTTAGCATTTGGAGTTGAAAATTTGGTGGTTCGGTGACTGAAAATTTGCATTTGTGCACCAGCAAGCCATGAGTTTGAATTGTTATTTCGTCTTCTTTGAAGAATTTTCCAGCTTCATCTCATTCTTTCTAGGTATTTTTTGTTATTGTGGTTTGTTATTCAATCCTAATATTATTTTTAATTAAGCTTGTGGTGGTTTTGCTTACAACTGGTAAATTGTACTATATTGAGTGGTATTATAATGTGCTAAAATGTTGTTGGAAAATTAGAGTTGCATTTCACTACTGCATATATTTGACGACATGTTTAAATTAGATTGATTAAGAGATGCAGTTCACTTAATGCATCGCTTGATGTGTTACATTGTTTAATGTAAGTTTAATAATTAGGTTATAATTTCTGGATTACTTTTGTATTTTTGCTGTAATTGCAACGAATCCTAGCTTGTTTGTAGTGAACTATGTTTTCATGGTTGATGGTTTTCATTTTTGCACAAGTATATGGCATGCTTTCGGATGTATTGTGAGTTTTTGTTATTGCGATTAATCTTGTTATCGAATTTCTAATTTTGGTTTTTAATTAAGCAACACTTTATTATTATTGAGATTGGGACTTTGAGTTTTTGATTTTGGTTAACCTCTAAGGATATGTAGACTTGTAGAATTTCTCAGAAAATGGATTTCATGAAATTTGCATCTGAATTTAGTCTGTAGACCTCGTTACCGTGTATAAAGCTTTAATGAGTTCAATAGCTAGTTCCTCTTAGATAAATGAATTTAGGGATTAAATATGAATTTAGGGACACACGGAATGTGATCATATTATCATGAATGTGAAACGTGATGTCATCATATTATATTTGCACAAGGGCATTTGGTCTAGGGTTATGATTCTCGCTTTGGGTGGGAGAATTACCGAGTTAGATTTTTGGAATGCCACGATATTATAATTCAATTGAACTATCTAAATTTATAATTTGGGAAATTTTGTTTGAGAGACATAATTTGGGAAATTAATTGCATGCTCTATTTTGTGTGTGTATTATTGTTTTAGGAATTGATTATGAGTTTGTCTAGAATTGATTTGGAATATCTGGTTGTGTGACTTATATCTATTTTCCGATTCAATCTAATTTCTATTTTCGAAATGCAAATGTTGGTTTACTAATAGTTGCTCCTAGAAAGAAGACGGAGAATAAGGGAAAGGGGAGATTAGCTGAAGAGGATTATTTCGAGGAGATTAGATGTTTGGTGGCTGCCCGTGTTGGGAGACCCGATGAGGGTGACTTGGGGACACAAGAGAGACCCGAGGAGTCTGGCTCAGTGACACACACTGGCCAGTATCCACCGTGTAATTCCAACATATCCACTTGTACGGGGTACAGTCGGATTGATGTGTGGATCCACATCCCGGGCTGGCATACATTTAGATGCTATAAACGGACTCAGCGTCCGTTTCTAGTTCCTTAACATGGTGTTCAAGGAAGGATTTACCAGTGGTTCACAAACCACCTAGACATGGGTGCTTTCCACTTGTCGAGCCCTACATGAGAGGGTGAGAAAAGGGTGATGACAGTCTCATGGTAATAGAAGAGAAAGAGGATCCTGATTAACGACGATCCTAATTATGATGGCCTTGAGATCTTATGGTTAATTGGTGGCCGCATCCGGACGAATATCAACCCATCAACACCAACATTTCGGAAGTTGTGTCGCGACGAAGCCTAGAAAGCCTACGACACACTAACAGTGACTAATTTTATGTTAGTGAACATTACATTTGAATTTTCCCGCTAATAAATGTTTTTTTTATGGTGTAGTTGGTTCTACAATTAAATGGAGCGCCTCAGAATGTGTTCAAGTAACCCACGACATACTGTCATAAGAGTTATCCCAAATGACTTTATCAGCCGAGAGGGATCACGGGATTGGATGTGCAACCACTTCGTGTCCCTTGAGCATTGGGTAAATTGGTAAAAATATTTCGTTAAGAAATTCTATTAAGTTTTCAGAAATCTCACGTCATGTTTTTTGTTTGAACATGTGTAGAAAATTTCAGAAGAAAAAAAATATGAAAGGTCTCTGCAATTCTAACAACAAGAAGGAGCACAACGGCGGTTCCCAGTCATTTATGAGGCATGCCGCGATAAACAAGAGTAAGGGGTTAATGACTCTGTATTTAGCGACATTCACGGATATGTAACAGAAGAAAGTTTACTCACTAAAGTAAATTTATATTTTTTTATCTTTTAAATTCTTTCGTTAATTGACATTTCGAGTTTCAGTTTAGTACTTTCTTCTGTAAGTCCACCGAACAGTTCATCTCGTCCCAACTTCTCGTGATTGACAAATCTGTAGACGAAGACGTGTCGAAAGCAGTGCCATGCAGGATGACTCACAGGTTCTGCAACGGGTGACCCAAAGTAAGAAATGGGGGACTCGAGGAAGTGAAATGTGCGTTACCTATATACAGGAACCCAAACTGCGAGAAGTTTACCGTCCATCTAACTATGGTATTTCAGAGGAACGACTACATGCTGAGGCCGAGTAGAGAGCAAGAAAGCTAGAGGGGTCTTTGCCACAAGAAATGTTGAGCTGGAGAGACGACTTGATGAAGAGCAAATTGTTAGGTTATAGTTGGGTAGGAGGATAGAAGAAAGACTATAAGCGGCCATGCAAGAGAGAATTGAAGAGAAGCTGTAAGAGAAGATGAATGAGGTCGTACCAGAGATGATGAAGAACTTCTATCCAAACGGTCCAACTACAAAGAAAATGAAGTAGACTATATATGTATAAAATATTCGGATTAACGTTTTTTGCGAAAATTGAAACTATTTTTTTACAAGTTTGTAATGAAATCGACCATATTGAAATTATTTTTTTCAAATGTTGGTTTCATATAACTGACGAGACATAGACCAATGATCGTCGGCTAGGTGAAACTATATCTGTTGAGACATTACACTCTTCAAGTAAGGGGATGCCAATGTTTGTGGGCTAGGTGGGCATATAACCGACGTGTGATGAGAGTGAATTTTGTACCTCCACTCTTGCGAAATCTCCTCACAGTTAACCTGATTTTACCCGATTTTCGGTAGTTTGTAGGCCATTTACCTTACTTTGAGCTTTGACTACTCTCGATGATAATATGCAAAAAAACATATCAATTTGGGGCATTTTAAAGCAAAATGGAGCTCGAAAGCTGAACCAAGATCGAGCCGGGATTATTTGGAGCAGAATTGGAGAAGCAGGGACATCTCACAACAGCCAGAGTCATGACACCTAGTCGTGAGGCCGAGATCACGGAGACAAAAGAGCTTGTAGGTCAGACAAGTCACGATAGCTTGAGTTAGGAAACCATTCGTGAGTTTCGAGTCGCATGACCAGATACAAGTGATCAAGTTGCAGAAGACATCTATCACGACAGTGATAACGGTATCCTTATACCACTTTTCTAGCACAGATTTACCACATTTTGACCTTGTTTCGTCCCAGTTGGGTACAAAACCCACAATTTATGTCTCTTTTGTTTGACGGGTACTATGAGTAAAAAATGCATATTATCGGGTAAAAAAGGACCACTTTTGGAGATTTTCTAGGCTGCCACGGGGTCGTGACCATACATGGTCACACCGTGGCTATCAACTTGGGCCTTAAAAACCTACCGAAGCAGCCCAATCAAGGTCTACATCGTGGCCGAGGTCTATGGTCTATGGCAAAGCCTCGTAGCGTGGCAACACACCACGCCTCGTGGTGAGCTCCGAGGCCAGAAAACCAAGGCGTCCCATGGACACTTGGCCACGACTTGTGGCCAAGATCCATGGCCAGTCCTCCACTTCAGATCGTGTAGAGTCGTGACCGGAGCTTGCGAAGAAAGAATTTGACCGTGGCCACCCCGTGGCTAGGCGAGCAGTCAACCATTCGGAATTCGTGGACACTTCGTGAGTGAGAAAAACAAGGCACGACCTCGCCATGGTCCGTGGCATGTCGGAAATTGGCGACTATAAAAGGGAGTCGACACAAATTGGGAAATCATCAAATTTCAAATCGAATTACAAATCCAGAAAATACATTCTACGTCTGCGTCTCCAAGTCAGAGAGTTCCCAGGAGGTTCAGATCCATTCCAGAGTTCAAATAATCAAGTGGAGAAGCAGAATAAGATGATTTACAGCCTACACGTGTATTGAATTCCTGTGTTTTAGAATTAATCCAGGTTTTACTTTCTCAATTCTTCTCTCTATGTTGTATCAAATTCCTTTATGAATTAATCCAATTGCATGTTTGTAATTGTTCATATTTCTACTATCATTATGTAATTGGATATACATGACTACTTGTTTAACTATAAAATGAATTTAAATTTCATATATGAGTTATGAACATGCAAGACTAAATTCATCTAAGGTTTTGAGGCGATGAACTTATGAATAGGAATTAGGGAAATTTATATAATTAATTTAATATACTTGTTGCCCGAGTGAAGAGTTTTCATTATGTCCGCACTTAGTGCTTATTGCCCTTAATTACGTCTGATTGATCTAGTTTACTTATGAAACCGATAGGGAGTGACATTGTTTTGTCCCAATTGGGTACACTTTACCCCGTGTTCTATTAACTTAGGCCTCGGAGCTCAACGATTTCAGCCCACTGAAGCTCATTCCGTGGCCAAAGGCCACGGTTCGTGGCGAAGCTCCGTGCGAAACGAAGGCCACGCCCTGTGGCCACGATCTACTTCAGAACGTGCAGAGTCTTGCAGAGTCGTGGCCGAGAGTTGCGATCAAAGATTTGGACCGTGGTCGAGGGCCACGGTCCTTGGCAACCTCGTGGCTATTCGATTGGTCAACAGAAAGACATTATGGATGAATCGTGAGCGAGAGTTACAAGGCACGAAAAGGGCCACGACCTGTGACCAATTGGCCGCGGTCCTGTGGCCCCTCGAGAATCAGAAATTATAAAAGGGGTCAACGCATTTGGAGAAAATAGCCAATTCTAATCCCGGAAAAACACATTTACGTCTGCGTCTTCAAGTCAGAGAGTTTAAGGATTCCCAAAGCCCTTCTAAAGGTTAAGAGATCAAGCTTTTGAAGGGAAGTCAGAGAGTCACGAGCATCAATCATGTATTAAATTCTCAATCGATAATTAATTCGGGTTTTACTTTCTCAAATCCCTTCTTTGTTGTATCATCAGAATTCTAAATGAATTAATTCCCATTTTTTTGTTCATATGTTTTTATGTTTATTCAATCTGCTAATGAAATTATAATTGTATGATTAATTATTTAATTGTTAAATTAATTGCAATCACATGTATGGTTTAATTTCAATATTAGTATTTTTAATTATGAACTGATTATGAACATGAGGAACTAATTCTATTTAGTGATTTGAAACGATGAATTTTATTTAGGAAAATTTAGGTAATTATATTAATATGCTTGCAGCACCGAGTAGGGAGTTTTCAAATATCCGCACTTAATGCTTCTTCCATTTAATTACGTCTGATTAATCTAGTTTACTTATTAAACCGAGAGCTGAGTTTGTAAATGGAACTGAGTAATGAAAACCGGGTTTAAATCATCATTAGGAATAGGTTGGTTGACATGGTAATAGCATCCATAGGTGCCAACTAGCAGGTTAAATCCCCACTAGGGATAAGTTGGTTACCGTAAATTAGTTGTAGGCCTTTTATATGTCTGGAAGGGGATTCTAGGTGAATTTGGAATTCTTGTTGCCTCCGTAAGTTAGAAACACCGAAAAACATATAATTTAATTTATTTTATTTTCCGACTTTAATACTTATATGTTCATAGTCTCGCCCTATTGTTAGATTATTTAAATTTAATTATTTTTATAATCTTGCATGATTTATTTTCTTGCATTTAAACCCAAACTTTGGACCGATTAAGATTAAATTTAAAATTAAATTCGAGTGCTTGAAATTGATAACCAATTTTCTTTTGGGTTCGATAAACTCGGGGCCGTAATCTTACTACCCTGTATTACTTGTGACCGGTACACTGTCAGAACTCCAAGATTTGTCTAGCATCATTTTTTGCGGGTCGGTTTTGGTGGCATCAAGTTTTTGGAAATGACATGGAAACAGAATGAGCCATGATAACCACTATGAGAAATGCGAAATTGAACATGTTCTTGATCGAGGACCCAAGGCGTCACTTAAAAGACTTTTTGGGTTTCTGCACCACATTTAAGGCTAATGGGATACTAGAGGATATGGTCAGATTTATGCTCTTCCCTTATTCTCTTAAAAGGCAGAGCTGAAGCCTGACTGAGAGCTCCACCAGAAGGAGCAATCACAACTTGGGAAAAATTGGCCCAAGAATTCCTTATCCAGTTCTCTCCTCAAGAAGCACGGGATCTTGAGGAAAAATCGTCTATACCCCAAAAGCCCAGATCAATGCTCCATCTACCCAGGCCAAGAAATTTATCGTTCAGATGAGACCACATGATCATTATCATTAAACTGCTAGGGGTCAATCTCCTATAATTCAACCTAGCCGCGAAGTCTGCATGTTGATTTTCTTCTGGATGGAGGAAGAGGTCTAAGAAATGAGAATACAACTCAAGGAGATTGCAGATGCCTTGAAAAGCAGACCTGAACTCTTGGGGCTCTTATCTTTCGGCCTCCGGCGCTAAATACAACGAATTTCACTCTTGTATTTCTATTTTTCAGTTCATTTATCTTTTATGAATAAAGGAATAATAAAATTTTGAATGTTTCTCAGGTTGGAATACATGAAGGAAAGGAAGGAAGAGAAATTTTGGCACGTCCCGTGGCCATATCCGTGGCAACTACACTGTGGCAGGAGACCATGACATCGTGGCATAGAGAAGTTAAAAAGAAAGAGTAAACCCGTGGCCGACTGGCCACAATCCGTGGCAGCTCCCCATGGCTAACCGAGGAACCACAGTCATGGCGAGGGTCACGGTCCCGTGGCAATGACCTGTGGCGATGGGTACTCCTCTTAAACTTAGTTTTTCGACAAAAGCCACCATGCACACATTCTTCCACACCCACAAACGCCATGAGACTGCTCGCTTTTTCCCCAGAGAGTTTCCAGCCGCTATGGTCCGCCGCCACGACACCGTCGCCGACCGCCACGGACACACCCCAACATAGCTCCATCAACCGCCATTCCACCCGACGACACCATATCTCTGATCCAACATGCTATAGAAGCGATTCACCCACGATCGAATCTATTGGTGCAAGGTAAACGCGTATTAACTCTCTCCTTGCTAAAATTTTGAAAATTATGGGTTGAATCTACGTTTGGCAGGGGAAGAAGAAGACCGCCACGGACGCTCGCCACGGTCTGTGACCATTCGCTCGCCATGACCCGTGACCATTTGATCCCTACGTGGCTGAGCTCCAGAAGCATATTTCCAGTTCTTCTTCTTCTTCTTCTCTTATTTTTCTTCAAAATGGCACGTACTCGAGGTAGACGCACTAGATCGTCATCGCACAGAGCAGGGAGCTTGCTCTTGTAGAAGAGGTGACTCCACATGTCCCAATTTTTCACTTCCCGTACGAGCTATAGTGAAAATTTTTCAAAAAAATACAATGCAAGAATTATATAAACGGGAGGTACTACATATTGGAGATAGCTGAGGCAGGGGGCATAAGGACGAGATGGTCGAATGCTTCCATGATGTTGGGTGGGCTCATCCAGAGAACTTCAAGTTTCCGGCCTTCGACGGGCTAACTCAAGAGTTTCTTTCCACGTTCATGCGGATGAACGAATCGATCGCTTTTCGGATTTGTGGACGATTCTACAACCTGACCTTTTCACAACTGGACGCGATTTTCGCTTTCTCAGGCACTGCAGAGGAGCTAGAAGAGGAGTAAGCCAGCATGCCTAGTGTTCAAGAGATGTGGAGCACTTTGGTGAGGACCTCGTTGTCCTACTGCTCCAAGAGTGCCAGTGCGCTCAAATTTGCATCACCCATGAATTTCTTTTTCCACAAGATCCTAGCTAACACTATCTTGGGGCTCTTGGATTCGGTTAAGGTTAACGCCAAGGACCTCTGCACTGTTTACTGCTTCCAACAGAAGACGAAAACTCCATTTTCCCTCCTACTCGCAGAGTACTTGGAGGACATCACCACACACCCCCGAGGGGTCATGGTAGGGGTGTTAAAAAAAACCAAACCGATCAAAACCGACCGAAGCGAACTGAACCGGTTGGTTCGGTTAACCGAATGATTCGGTTTTGGTTGGTTCGGTTCTGTGGAAAACCGAATAATGGTCGGTTTGATTTCGGTTCAAAAAGAGAGAACCGTCGGTTAACCAAACCAATCGACCATGGTTCAAAACAAACATTTATAATACTATTTAAATTTGAAAAGACTAGGCTTGAGGCCCAATAAATGGGATTGGCCCAAATAATTTAGAAGCCCGTTTACATTTTCCCTAGGGTATCACATATTCACGTTGTTTCCCATGGTGCTACTTCCCCGCCGTCATTCCAAAACTAAAGAACTCACGCACCTATTCATTCAGAAAGCGATTGGGTGTCCACTCTCTTGGCTCCGGCGTCGATTCGGCATCTCTAGCGCCGATTCGGCGTCTCCAGCATTGATTTGACTTTCCCGTTGTCGATACGCATCTCCGGCGTCCGATTCGCATTTCGACGTCCGATTCGGCTTTTTCGGCGTCGATTCGGCCTCCCCGGCGTCGATCCGGCATCCCAGCCCCTCCTCTCTTCTTCTCGCCTCAACTTTGGCTTCCATGGCTTCTCTTTTTCTCACACAGATCCAAAATATTTTACTCTTTGGGCTTGAATCGGTTCTGTTCGGTTTAAACCGAAAACTGACCGATCATGTCGGTTCGGTTTGAGAAACCGACCGAATCTAGCTGGTTCGGTTTCGGTTCGTTTTTTCGTAGAACCAGATTGATCGGTTCTGGTAGGTTCACTTCGGTTTATGAACCGTGAACACCCCTAGGTCTTGGTGTACGAGGCAGTTGTGACTTGCATTGCTCAAGGTCTCCACGACATATTGGGGATCCTATAGCTCTTCCATAGTAACCTCACTGAGGAGGTACCACTGCCAGGCTGGGATGACAGACTACTTGATGTGGTCAACATTCCACCACTTCAGACTGTTGTACAGGAGAATCGAGGATTGGGGGATGGTTGGTGGCATACACCACATCAGGAGGAGTAGCCACCGTAGGAGGTGTACGAGGAGTCTGAGGAGAGCCTAGGGGAGGAGCAACCTATAGACGAGGAGATGGAAGAGGTCGATGCCCCACAGTAGGAGGCACCGCAGAGGAGACCCCAAGGCAGTAAGCTGAGACAAATTGAGGAGGCAGTTTCCCGTGTCGAGTTGAGATCGGCAAGATCGGGCGAGAGACTAGGGAAGACACATATCTCATATTCTCGTTCTTCACGATACAACCGCTAGGCGAGACATGCCACTTCCGCACCCGTTTTCGCCAGGTACATACTACCCATATCCGCCGGGCCCGTACTACCCGAGTCCTCCACCTCCTGGCCAGTAGTAGGGTTTGTTTTCTATCTCTTTACTTCTAGTCTTTCCATTCCTGAACACATTTCATTTTTATTTTATGTGATGCCCTCGGACAGTGCACATTGAGTGTGGGTGTGTACTGTGTGAGTTTTGGATGAGTATTTTATGTGGGTGAATATTTTTTCTTGCATAATGAATTTAATTTAAGCTAGGCATGAATTTGATTATGTCGATGATATAATTATTACTTATTTATATGATGATGATTATTATTTTTGTTCCTGCTTATTCATATTAATTTTAGAGTTAATTACAACTTACTATATTTAGTTGGAGCCCTTTTACAAATTACTATATCTATTTTAAAAATTAACACTCAGCTCACCTAATGAACATTTTTTTTATATTTTGCTTTAACACCGTTAAATTTTGAACAGAAAATTTCATTAAAGTATGAAATGTCTAAAATACCCCTGATTATTGATCAAATTTTCAAACTGTGCCATCCGTGACTTTTTTGCCCAATTTCTTTCTATTTTTTTCATTTAATTTGTATTTATCTTTGATTTTGTTTATGAGATTAGACAAGATTGCTTCACAATTCCAAATCAAATTTCATCTCCAAATTAGAGTTAAGCTACAAATTGGGCAAAAAATGTTGTGTGTTCTTGGCAATGGAGAGAAATCGCCATAAATGGGATTTATGGGGAAAAGGGTAAATCCCAAATGCTTCAAGAACAAATAAATCAGAGGAACCAACACCGATCAACACTAATTTGGGTCAAAACCAAGAAATGGTATTCATAAAAAAACAAACTTTATGGATTTTGAGGGACGGACTAGCCGAGAAAAGAGAAAGCGACGTAGAGGACGATGCCGGCGTTGAGGTTGTGGAAGGCGGCGTATTGGGCGTTGCTGTTGCGGGACTCGGTGCTGGAGAGCCACGCGTCCTCAGGGTTGAGCTTTGTGAGGTGTCCAATGTCAGAGAGCGCATCGTCGAAAGCATATGCAGACACCAGGTGGGCAAATCAACAACTACGACACTATCTCAAAACCCATATCGATTCCTCAAATCCAATCTCCTTTCACAGTTTTCAGTTTTACATCTTTGTTCTTTAAGGATATTTCCATAATTGCAAAATTAATTTAACAGAGTCGCATCCCAAAAACAAGTTCATAGATTGAAATTGCAACAAAAGTGATACAGGGATAAAAATTGTAAAAGATGTTCCACGGCCCATAAACAATAACAAAATTGAACCTCGGCGAGAGATCTGAAATCAGAAGCTCCTCGATGTTGTGTCCCCGTCGCCAGAATTCAAGCGCCCAAAAGGCGATTCTGGTTCAAGCCCGTCCCCAAATCGTTGATCAACGGAGCTGAGGTCTGCAACGACACCTTCATCCGTCTGATTCGCCGCCGGCGAGAACGAGCTCGTCGCCTGGAGCGACGGTCCGATTAGGTTAGTCGTGTGCGAGAGCCCGCGAGGTTGAGCCCAGCGTGTTCGATTTTGCTCTCCGATTTCGGCTCCAGATTAGGGTTCTCTTGTTGCCTCTGCAACTTGCAAGAAATGGCTTTAAGCAAGGCGCAACCACCATGATATTTCCTATTGCCACACTATGCTCTTCTTTACTGGATTTGAGCAATTTGCTCACTATTTTCTCAAAACTGGACATTTGTTGTTCTTTCCACATTGGGACCTCATGTCGGAGCTCTGTTGGGAACTCAAAAGGAAAGGAACTGCATCATGTCGGAGCTCTGTTGGGAACTCAAAAGGAAAGGAACTGCATGGATAACTGAAGAAATGAGAATTGAAAATTTGACGGATTTTTGTCATTTGAAAAAAAATTAACATCAAACTCAGTTAAAATAGACGGAAATAAGTAAATTGTAAAAAAAATATAACTAGGTGAGCGTAAACGAATCTTTTTAAAATAAATATAGTAATTTGTAAAATAGCTCCAATTAAGTATAATAAGTTATAATTAACCCTTAATTTTATGCTTAGAAATTCTTGAATTTTTTTTCGAGATTTGGAATCAATGGATTTTGTGAATTAGTTTTCGGTGATGAAATAGTATTGGCTATTGGAATTTCTTGCATGACTTGCTTATATGTTTTTCAATAAGTGAATGCTTAATAAGAAAAGTTAGAGTTTATATTTTTGACTTGTTGTGAACGTTGTAGCCGAGGTTCTTGAACTTCTTTTTGAAATATATATTGAGTCTAGAACTAATTAAAAATTTCTTCGAGGCGAAATAGAAGAGGGGATAAATGGGTTGAGAAATCTGTAGGCCATCCTTGTTGCGTTTGAGCCAAATAATTGCCTACCATATGTTGATTTTTCCTTAGTCACTTGTTCGAGCCAAATAGTCTGTTTCTGAATGAACCCATAACGATTTGAGCCAATATGCCCTTTTATCCACTCTTTCTACCCTTGCATCATGACTGACGGACTTGCTGTGAGGGTCGAAGACATTTATGGAGATAAAGGCATGAATTGTTGAAGTTTTAAAGTTAATATTCTATGTGAAATGCAAACTCTTTTTACGGGTGTTCGGGACTGTTATTGAATTTTAAAGCTAATATTCAGTGTGAAATGCTCACTCACTTTCTTTGTTTATCTTCAGGGCAGAATCTCCGAACACCAAATAGTAGTCACCAAAATTTTTTTGAAACCATGGGAAAGTGAATAATTTGGCTAAGCCAACAAGGCCAAAAACAAGATATGAAGTTTTAAGAATTTGGAAAAAAAATCCTAATGAGCTGAATGTGTGATAGTGAAGAAATTGGCTAAATCTACAAAGCCAAAGTGAAGAAATTGGCTAAATCTACAAAGACAAAGGCAAAAGAATGAAAATAAAGAATTATGGTGGAATAGTCGATCTTGAGTATTTAGGAAATATGACAGGGGGGGGGGGGGGAAGTTGGTCATGGGCCCTAGGGGGGGGGAATTTGCACAAGAAAAACCCACCCCCCCCCCTTTCC
>JAYMTP010000482.1:0-33225 GCA_036897365.1 Geranium brycei
TCTTTGCCTCGATGAGCGTTGACCAACCCGCCGCGATACGGGCCGCCGCCACGATCGCGGCGGCGAGTTTCTTGGTCGGGGTTGCCAGATTGGGAGCGGAGTGTAGGATATCTGAGGATCTGATGATTGGGATTGTCCAGAACCTTGTGGATATGGTGCTGAGCGACCAGACCCAACATGCCCACAAGGTGTTCGTGGAAATGTCTGAACTAGCAGAGACTAGTCCAATGGTTTTTAAACACCAGACCAAACCCATAGGCGAGTGTGTGCTTTTGGCCGTGGATAATCTGTGCTACGACAACGAGGTTCTGGACCAGGCAGTGACCTTCATAGCTGCAACAGCTCAAGAACCCACAATTTTTCTTGGCATAATCAGTGACGTGCCACATTTCACAACTCGATTGCTTTCTCTCTTGCTGAAGGTGCTGGGAATGGTTGAGGAAAGCCCGAAATGGCGCTACCTGAAAGGCGAGGACCCGGAAGAAGACCCAGAAGCAGAGATGGTGTCTCTGTGTCCTGTTGGAGAAAGGTGCCTCGAGAAGATGGTTCGCGCCCTGGGCCAGAGCGCGGTCATGGCGAATCTCCCGGAGATTCTGTTCTCGGATTTGTTGTCTGTGGATTGGGAGTGTCGCCACGGGGCTCTTTCTTTCATAGCCATTGCGGTTGCGAGGTCCAACCAGGTATGGAAGCTGTGGTTTGACCTTTCAGTTTCGATATTGGTTCTTTTGCGCATTTGTGTGTGTGGATCTTATAAAAATGTATCAGGTTTTGTTGATGATGCAGGGATATGATGCGATGAAAGCACAGGCGATGGCTATTTTCAAATTAATCGAGGACCCTCATCCCTATGTGCGTGGGGCGGCTATTAATGCAGTTGCACAATTCTGTATGTACTTGGGCCGTTCATGGCGAGAGCAGCACCATGAACTAGTTTTGCCTGCATTGATATTGGCCCTTAATGATTTCCAGAATCCTCGAGTTCAGGTAAATATATTCAGACTGTTTGTCATTGTTGTCTTTATTGAATTGCTATTCCTATAGAACTCTGCTGTCATACACATTATTCATATTATTGAGTTTTGCCTATGTTGTGTCTTCCACTGGTTTTCCCTGTTAGAGAAATAACTTTGCAGATATTTTCATCATCGGTATTTTCAATCTTGTTCAGATGGAAGCTGTATCAGCCGTGCACTTCTTTAGCAAGAAATGCTCTTCACAGATTTTAAAACCTTACCTTCATGGGATAGTGAGCAAATTGCTTAACCTCTTACAGGTATACACCATTATTATCAATACATATGAGTGCATTCAGCTTAGTTGAATATATGTATGGCATGAGAAGTGATATCTATGTGCATACTAACACAGTTCAGTACAACTAGTTTTTGTTTCTGATTGCTGTTGATTCTGACAATATATTGCATCTCCATATCTAGACAAGTAAAAAAGTGTTGAAGGAGGGAGCACTGGAAGCCTTAACATCAGTTGCCAGTTCATCTCAGGTTCTATGGGAGTTTCGTTTTAGTTATTTGTTCTGATATTGTTTTCCTCAAGAGAAACACATTTTCATGCAAGATCTATAATCATATGATTTCAGGAGGAATTTCAAGAGTGTTACAAAGCAGTTATGCCTAACCTCAATGCCATGCTGAGTTTGAGTAAGAAAGACGACATACTTCTTGGAAAGATCATAGCATGCATAACTCATATCGGGCTGGCTGTTGGAAAGGAGAAATTTAGGGATGATATGGACAAGGTAAATATCAGAACCATTGCTTGATTTGCTTTGCTGAACTTATAGGTTGTCTTGGGGTTTCAGTTCAAGTCCACAATAACAATTGCTCCATAATTTAATGTTTTGATGTAAGAGATTGATTTTGTATGTTCTGTTTCATTAAAGGTTATAAGAATATTGGCTACAAACTCGGCACAAGCATTTGAATCAGAGGACAAACATATCCTGTTGAAGAAGTTCATAGTAGAAGTATGTTACTAATAGTATTTCCACTAAACTATCTATATGAATTATTCATTCGTACATTCTCCCTCCTGATAAATATATAAATGTGTTACAGGCCTGGGGAATACTCTGTAGATGCTTTGGTCAAGATTTCCAACCATATCTGAGTGTTGCTATTCCTTATTTGCTTAAATCGGTTCAAGTTTCAACTGCTGGGCTTGTAGATAAAAGGTGTGTTTTTTGAACTATAAGCTATTTCTGTAGTCCATAAAGTTCAGAAAGTAGGGCTTATGATTTAGTTTTAGTTTAATGCTGATTATCAAGTCACCTTAAAATGTCTGAAAGTTTCATTCTAATTTAAATAAGGCCCAGTTACTACAGAAGAATGCTACTACTTTTATTTGCGTCACTATTCATGAGAGAAGAATTTATAGCAAATTACAATCAAGCAAGATACTTTGTAGAAAATTACACTATTTTTTTCTTAACATTTTCTTTAATTTATTTTTGTTCCCTTTCCCTAACCTCCCACATGTCCCCAAGCAGGTCACTAGGCCAAACCCTAGTGTGCAACAATACACTGTTGTGTATACTTGTTCAAGTTCCAAGAATGCCACAAATGCTGCAACTCAAATAAACAATTTAAATTTCGTAAGCCTAATCCTATAAAGTTTATTCTTTCATTTGCTAGTTCAGATAACTCTAATAGGGCAACAATGTAACATGTTGAAAGAGGGACTATGGCTTAGGTAACCCTATTTGTTCAGTTATTTTTATATCACCGGTGTAGTCATCTTCAGCTTCTGTGGGCGATTTATTTACTGTTGTATAATGTTCCTCAGATATATTGCAACAGCTGATGTGAAATATACAGCGTGTGTCACGCTATGCTGCTGTGCTGAAGAGTTGAGGGAAGACTTCTATATATGGATTAACGAGGTTGCGTATGGTGCATGTTATTATGAGTTATCACTCTATGGTCATGCAGAAAATAAGGATGTAATTTAGAAAAAAAAGTTATTTTATACATATGCAGGTTGCATGGACACTAATTCCACTCATGGCATGGAGGGATGATTTGAAAAATGAAATTAGAGATGTAGCTATTACAGGTACGACACGTACTAGCCTTCCATGAAGTTGGTTTTCACTTTTTTCCCCTCAAGTTTCTAAGTCTGGTTGTTGTGTAAACTTTCTCTACAGCAATGCAGGTGCTATTGCAGTCATTCATATCGGCCAAGAATAAAGGGTATCTTCAAGGGTACTATGGATCTCCTCTTGAGAGTTTATCTCTGTTTATTTTACCAGCTTTGGTGGAAGCTCTGAAAAAGGTTTGTGCTTTCTTGATTACTGGTGAAAGTTATCACGTCGATGATTATTCGTTTAACTAAAATACTTCATTACCCGGAATCTGGATCGTGTAGGAGCCATTGCCAAACATCCGCCTGGGATTATTGGACTCGTTGAATGGATGCATGGAGGTCTGTCATGCTCTTTACTGAGATAAAGAATGATATGAGTGATTGTATTGAGTCTTCTTTTTGCCTAAATTTATTTCAGTGAAGTACAATAACAACCTGGAGGTTCCATTTGAAGAATTGGATACATAAGTCATAACAGGAATGGTTGTACACTATGCTTGAACCTAAGGCGTAGCTCTATATGAACGTAAATAATATAATAGTTGTCCCATGTTGATGGAAGATGGAGAAATTAAGCTACACATAAGGTAAAAGCCAAACTGAAAGGATGAATATTGATATTTTAGTATGGGAGCTCGAGCACATTAAATAAGTTCCTTGAGTAAAAAGGATTCTGTTCGGATTGACAGCCACCGACTTTCATTTCTCTTAGCACATTAAGCATTAGAAGTCTAACTAGTTCTTATCCAGCTAAATACTGGCATCTTTTTATATGTGCATTTCAGATATATTTGTGAATTTTACTTAAGTTCTATATGTTAGTACATGCAAATTTCAAGTATTGACTTGAAATGTTTTTTTTAATGCTATGAAGACAATGCAGCACAGAGAAGAAATTTGCCTTATCTTACAATCACCATATTTCTTCTTTCAGATTTCTGAACCTCTTCTGAAGGGTAACTTCATGGGTGACACATTAACTACTCTCACAACAAGCTGGCTTAAAAAAATTCAAGGAGATGAAGGCAAAAGGGATACTGATGCAGGAAACCGGAAACGGTTCAAATGGGGAGAGCAGCAAGGAGAAATCTATTATGATAAAGTTTGTAGTATAATCACAAGAAATTATTAGTATATTTTGTTAGTTCTTCTTAAAAATAGGCATCAGACTTCGGTTTGTTCTTGCATCATATTTCTTTTTTCTTCATGCAGGTCGTTGAATGCTTTGCCATGCTCATCAAAACATATAACATACATCTGCTGCCATATTCTGGTCATATTTTTGCATGCTTGGGGCGCATGTGGGTAAGTCAAATCTGCTTCCATACATTGTTGGTTTACCATAATAGTAACCATAACACTATTGATTGATTCAACCTCTCTCTTTAGGGGGGATTGCACTCGGGACATCATCTTCCTGATGTACCTCTTTTAAAATTGAAATTTTGCTTTTTGTGGACAATAATATAGTTGGTTTGCTTTCTTGTAATTCATTTGATAATCTTGAAACTTTGTAAAAAATTGTAGTTATAACTTTTGAGTCTTTGCAATTCAGAAGGGTAAAACTTAAATTAGGAAGATTGCTGGATTAGGACTTCTTTTTCTAGGATTTTAGCACCGGGACTAGAATGTAGCAATGGTTCTTAATTTTGAAAAGCTTTTTTGTTCCACTCTGATTTGTTGTTGGCCTGCAGGAAGATGGGAGTGCACAAGTGAGAAGAATTGGCATGCGAATGTTTCGTGATCTTACTGAAAAATATAATGCAGATGCTTTTAGGTAGTTCTCCTCTATCTGCACTCTACAGTGATTCAAGTTGGTTGTTCTTTGTGAATGTGCTATAATACAATTTTATGTAGCAGGAATTCCGATTTTCATGTCCTATTCGATGGCTGCTCTTCTAAACAGCTAGGAGATCGACAGGTTTCTTTCCGACTCAGGCCATTTGTGATTGTGTAACTCCATAACTATTTCATATAAAGGGTACTAAAAAACAATTGCTTGCAGATTGCTGTATGTGCAATTGGTGTTGCTGCAGAGTTTGGCGGGGATTGGTTCAAACCTCACGTTCAAGGTTAGCTTGCTTTACACATATTCTTGTGACTGTTTGACAAACGAATCACGAATGCTCTTCTTGTCGATCTGCAGGAGCTCTTTCTAGATTAAATCTCGTAATAGGGTATCCAGATGCATCACGGCATATAGGTCATGCAGTCGCACACGACTTTGCAATCTCAGCTCTTGGAAAGATATGCCAATTCCACCATGACAGCTTAAATGGACCTCAGGTGCTTTAACCTTTATCGTTTCAGTCTCAACCATCGATTATATTTTGAATCTTAGTCATCTCTAATAATCGTCTTCTTGATTTCTCTTTTCCTGATTTTCTATCACTTGGTAATATCAATGTAATGATATATTGAGCATACAGGTTCTATATTCTTAGTGACACTGAAATAATGACAAAAGTAGGACATTGGTAGTATGAAATTTTCAAGTCACATGATTATCAATATCAGGTATTGGTATTATCAAAAGGTTTATTCTGATACAAACAAAAGATGAACTGACAAGTTTCAATACACAGGAATTGAAATACAAATTGAATGCTAATATTATATCAGAGATTGCTTGGGTTTCACATTTGTCAAGTTACATATGGATATCTGAAGACATTTAATTTTGAACATAATACTTTGGACTATCTGTCAACCCGAGCAACTCTCATGATCGTACTTTGGACTGCTGCGCGCTTCCAGAGCTCTGAAATTCTGTGTTAAACGAGTTTAAGGCGTAAGTGCATTTAATATTGGAAATTCTGCATATCAGCAAACATTCAGAAATTCTATGAAAAAAATGATGGAATATCATTGCATAATTTTCTTGTTCTGTCTGGTTAGAAATAACTGTTCTATGATGCTTACTCTTTTCTTTTCATGGCTTTTGCAGGTTATGAGCACATGGCTAATGTATTTGCCATTGAAGAACGACATAGACGAGGCCAAAGCTGTGCATGACCGTCTTTGCTCTCTAGTTGAAGAGTAAGAACCTTTTCGCCGCATGGCATATACATATAGTTCACATATCAGATTCTAATATGCTTCCTTTTCCTTGAATTGCATGACACTGCAGGCCAGATAGTCCACTCGCATCAGCGGAGCACAATTTTCCAAGAATCATTGTAGTCTTTGCTGAGGTAATAAATTCTATCCCATCGCGGGTCGTTCTTTCCTTCTAATTCTGAAGTAGCTGAACATAGCTTATAAGTATATGCCCATACTCTTGAAACTTGGGAAATTTCTCTTATAATCACTGCACTGAGAAAATAATCTCTGATTTAATTTTCTCGCGAAAATAGTTTAGCAGAACTTGCAGTAGAGCCTGTCTGATGAGACAGTAGAGCTATGACTTGCATTGCATTTCCCTTCCTTTAGCTTCTTGCTCGAAAAGTACTGAACACTAATCACAAAAGACTCTTTCGATATCTATATAGGTTCTTGATTTAGTTGACCATGGTTAATAAGTATATGCCCCTACTCTTGAAACTTAGGAAATTCCCTTATTATCAATGCACTGAGAAAATAATATAAGACATAGTTTCCTTGGGAAAATCAGTTTCAACTTTCAACTATGACTTGCCTTCCATTTCCTCTCTTCATGCTTCTTGAACATACTATCCGTTTCTTGCCCGAGAAGTACTGAGTACTAATCACGAAAGTCTCTTTCGATGTCTATACAGATTCTAGATTAGTTGAACATGGCTTATAGGTATATGCTCCTACTCTTGAAACTTACGAAATTTCCTTATAATCACCGCACTGAGAAAATAACCTTAGATTGATATAATTCAGCATACAAATTCTAGTTTTCTGGGGAAAATCAGTTTCTCAGAACTGACAGTGGAGGCTCCTCGGGATCTATGACTAAGGGATATATGAGCTATGACTTGCATTGCATTTCCACTGTGGAGCTATGACCTGCACTGAGAAAATAACCTCCATTACTGAGATTATTTAGTGTAAGAGTTGTAGCTTTCCCGGGAAAATCAGTTTCTCAGAACTTGCAGTAGAGCCATGACTTGCACTGAGAAAATAACCCCTTATTGTTACTGAGATTAGTCAGCCTAAGAGTTATAGTTTTCTTGGGAAAGTCAGTTTCTCAGCTGAGAAAAAAACCTCTTACTGACATTATTCAGCACAAGACTCCTAATTTTCTCGGGAAAATCAGTTTCTCATAACTTGCAGTAGAGATATGACTTGCATCGTTTCATTCCATTTTCTCTCCTTCTGGCTTCTTGTTTTCACTCCATCAGTTTCTTGCTCGAGAAGTAAATAAATTGCTCTTTCGATGTGTCTATATGTAGATTCTGTGGGAAAGTAACGTGTTGGCGACTGAACAGACCGTTACCAGAATCATCAAGCAGCTGAAGAGACTGAGAGGGTTGCTAAGAGAAGTTGCTTGGAGGAATATTCTCTCCAAATTGCCTCCACACCTCCATAACAAGCTGGAACATGAGCTCTTTCGTTCTTGAGAATCTCCTTTGTAACTTCTGTGTCTTTTGTAGCAATCTCTTAGGTTTGTGTCCTGAAGGGTCTCTCTAGTTTTGGTTCTGTTCTATGTTGTGAACAAGCCTTCTGAAGAAGAAAATGGAAGTTATCACAGCACTTCCAAGGGTTGAAAGTTCAATTGGATAGCCAAAGCGTTTTTCGTTCATATTTTGTTCGGAATATTATATGTTTCGATAAGGCGTTGTTAATTCGCTGATGTGTCAATGGTATAGAAGTTTCAATACTCAACCCGAAAAAATGGATACTCTAGATATTCTATTCAAACAATAAATGTTATTTTCGAATATATAGGATATTTCGAAAATACTAGACATGCAAAATTAGGGAAAATTGCAAAATAAATACCCTATAATATGACATTTTCGCAAAATGATTTTGTGTTGTTTGTATTGTATTTTTGTAAAAGACGAATATCCTTGAAACTAAAAATTATTCTTTTTTAAAAAAATATTTTAATTTCTTTGTAGTTTTATCTTTTAACTAAAATTTGTATGACCAAATTATGTAATTTAACTTTTTAGTTGTACTATTTTCAAATTAACATTATTTTTTAAAATTATGTTATAGAAATTTTAATTCTTAGAACAATTTTGTCATTTTCATAAAATTATACACATTCTGAAAAAAAATACAAACAACACAACATTTTTTTGCTATAAACAAACAACACAACACTCTTTAGCAAAAGTATCATATAATATGACACCTTTTTGCAATTTTCTCTAAAAACTGTACCAAACAATTTTTGCTTATGAACAGAATCACTTAAAACATTTCGTGTTCAAATCGAACAATAATATCACAAAAATTTCAGCATACTGCACAAAAATTCCTATAGCATTTCCACTCTCATGCCTTCAACCTTCTAAATCTGTAACAGAATCTAAAAACTAAAACCAAAACACTGAACTACACAGAATCAATGTACATCATATCTCCTCCACATGAATTTACACTGAAGAATTCCTCACCATAGGATATAGATCCCGAGGAGGCGAAGAAGAAGAGCGAGTACCTGCAGGAGGAGCTGAATTCGTCGAGGAGGTGTGAGCTTCTTTAACTTCCGAATCCCGGTGTCCCATCTGTATTTCGCCCTCTCCCATGGCCTTGAACCTCACGTACGATTCAGTGTTGATATCGTACAAGTCATTGGCTGTGGCGGAGGAATCGCCCTCCCAGGACTGGATCGAGGTGGAGAACTGCACATGGCTTCCTCCCCGGCTGCTCTGGCTCCGCATCTCCTTGTTATGGTCTCTTATGGCTTTGAACCTGAGGTCGTCGCTGTAGGTTCTTGCCTCGGGGATTAGCTCGGGGATGGGGGTCTTGCCCTCAAGCATGGTCACTACTTCGGACATGGTTGGTCTTAGAGATGGGGAGCCGTTGGTGCATAGGAGGGCTACTTTGATCATCCTTTCGGCTTCTTGCTTGTTGAACTTGGACTCCAAGTTATTGTCCACGAGCTCTAGGTAGTTGCCGTTGGGTTGCAGATGGCACGCCTGCAATGAATGGGAGAGATGTTCGATTTAACTAACGTGGCGTGTATTGTATATGTTATAACGAGAAAGATATAGTGCACAAACACATAGTCGGGAATAAAGAAATCTTGGGAATTTTGTAAACACTTGGGTTTCACTTCTAAGGCCAGCGACAAATATATGATTCAAACGTTTCAGCATATACATGCAGAACATAAAGCATCCGCTCTCAAGCCACTTCTTAGGATTGTTGTTTCTTTTTTCAGTTCTCTTTTTTAATTTCTTTGTATTGTATTTCTTTTACATCTTTGTACTGTTTCTTTGAGTTTTCTTTTTTCCATCTTGGGAATCGGTATCTCTTTTTCTTTAATATAATCGTTTTAATCGATGCTGGTAAAAAAACAACAGAAGAGCACCAAATTTTACGTGGTCTGCTAAGAATGTATGAACTGTGTTCCACATTCAAGGAGATGGTTTCAGATACAGAATCACCTAGTAGTTGGCTATATCAAGGTTCTGAAACTCTGGATCTAGGAGAACTGGACAAGGGGAAAGATAAGGAGTTATGAGAAATTAGAGAGAAACAAGCATAACTCATTTTGTATTAAATAAATATTATATATACATATATAATTCACTTGAAATACAAAAATAGTAATATTTTAGTAAAATAAGATACTTTCAACCAACTTAATAAGTTAACAAAAACACATTATAAATGATTATATAACAGTTTCATAAAATATGTGTAAATAATAGAAATAAAATTTGACCAGCCTTGACCGAGTGAAAACTAAGTAAAACTAAACCATGGAGAACGAATTCTAAAACTGGGTGAAAAATTCAAGAACTCAGGAGTTTTAGAACATTTGATAGTGCATCAAGAACCCGATGAGACTCGTGATAACGTTATAATTAGTAAAAAATGTCGAAGAGGAATGAGAGGAGTACCCAATCTAGAAGACAAGCAAAATTGTTGTTCGGCCCGTAACTCGCATTGTGTCTTCCGCTAACAATCTCCAACGCTACAATCCCGAAGCTGTAAACATCTGCTTTGGGAGTCAAGTAACCCCATAACGCATACTCAGGCGCCATATATCCTCTGCACAACAAAATTACTTACCATCACGATTCTGATTCATCTCGCACTTCATTTTCAGTTCAAGAACATCATTTTAACCTGAACAAAGTGATGATGTAGCTCGAGAAGTACAAATGGGAATCATGACTTACATTGTCCCGGCAATTCGGGTGCTGATATGGGTTTTTTCTCCTTCATCAAGCTTTGCCAGGCCAAAGTCGGATATTTTAGGATTGAGGTCTTTGTCAAGAAGTATATTGGTCCCTTTGATGTCTCTGTGGACAATCTTGAGTCTCGATTCCTCGTTGAGGAACGCTAAGCCTTTAGCTATCCCGATGCAGATCCTTTGCCTCGTCGGCCAATCCAGTTTCAATCTATCTTTTTCACGCCCTGTATTTTAACCCCCAAGAAAGTACTGTTCATCTTGATGTTTCACGTATTGCTATCCATTATACTCAAATAAATGTTCAAGATCATGCTTACCGAGTAAAACACGAGCGAGACTATTATTTTCCATGTACTCATAAATCAGCAATAGCTGATCCCCTTCTATGCAACACCCGTGAAGCTTCACGAGATTGGGGTGGTTCAAACAAGAAATCATGGCGATCTCGTTCAAGAACTCGCGATTTCCTTGACTTGATTTAGCCGAGAGCTGCTTCACTGCAACTACAGTACCGTCGGATAATTGACCCTGCATTTGGGTCGTTCGGGAAAATATGACAATGCTGAAATGGATCATGTTTTTTGTGGAACTGAAACTGATTAAGCTTACATACCTTATATACAGGTCCAAATCCACCCTCTCCGATCTTGTTTACGGGATCAAAGTTTTGCGTGGCAGCGTGGATTTGCTTAAGCGTAAAAGAACCTGTTTGGAGATCTAGCCTTTTCATGCTCTCCGTGCCTGAAAAGGTAAAGCAATTAAACGATTTGCTGAAGAACATATTTAAAGATATAGTTTGAGTGACTGAGCACGAACCGCTGTTGCTGCTACTATTTGCTTTAGCTCTCTTGTTGCGTCGCCACCAAAGAACTCCAAATGCTAAGATAACAAAAGCCGATCCAAACACAACTCCAAGAACTATGGGTATGATGCTCTTCTTTCCATTCGAAGGAGGTGTAAAGTCTGTTCGAAATAACATATTGCGATCAGATCAAAATAGATGGCTCAATCTAAAAACCAATAGCAATTCAAGACAATCCTCTATGGAACTTCATAAGTTTCTAGTAAAAGATTGCTCAACTCCGTACGATGATAAGTGTCTCATTGACTTTTCGCAGAAGCTCGAGTTTGCACTACTCGGGCTGTTATACTTTACTAATAGAGGCATATAGAAGACAAGTAACAAAGATTAGCTTACTTGGATCGACAGAGATAGCTGAAACGAGTGGGCCGTAATTTCCCCAAGCGGGTACTCTTGTCGTCCCTTTGCCATTCCAATAAAATCGAATCTCTATGATATTATTCGTAACACTTGCATTGTATCGTTTTGTGAATGGTGTAAGAGCACCAGAGGCCTTGTCTTCTATATTAAAATTATTCTCAACTAGTTCATCCTATAAAACATTTATATTGAATAAGTAATTCATCAAAGAAAAAATAGGGAAAAGTACATATAAATACACCAAACTATGTATCTTTTCCACTTAGCTATCTAACTAAGATTTGGGTCTTTCATACCCAAATTTCATAAATTCCCACCTGTTAAGTTTTTGGATGGAAAATGTTAATTTTGAAAGTCAAAAGACGAACATGTCCTTGGGTAAAAATCTAATATTAAAATAAAAAAACTGGAAAAATTAATTTTAAAATCTAAAATTAGATACTTAGGTCTGAAAATTAGATTTTTAGTCAAATGACGTTTTAGACTTTTCACTTTAAAACTTAACATTTTCCATCCAAAAACTTAACAGATGGGAATTTATGAAACTTGTGTATATATGAATGACCTAAATCTTAATTAGGTGTAGCTAAGTGGAAAAGGTGTACAATTGGGTGTATTTATTTGTACTTTTCCTTCCAAAATTATAAGAGTATTCATCATGTTCGGTCGATTACCTGAATATAGATATCGAATATTCTCCTCCCGAGATTGTTGAAAGTGTCATCATTTGTGAACTGAATCTCAGCAAAGTGGAGACTCACGGTATAGCTTCCATTTCTTAAGCAATATCTGTAATATGTAAGAGAGAGAGGAGATAGGCGAGCGGTAGTGTATAATTGAGGCAAGGTTGACGATGGCAATGCAAAGATTTGCCTCTCTAGCTCATCAAAATTATTCATGAATTCTCCGGTGCTACTGAATCCCCAGTTGGTGTTATCGTTACTTTCATAGAACTTTGCAGCAACATTTTCAATCCCGCTATCCCCAAAGTAGGTTGCATCTTCACCTAACCACGTGCTATTCTTCACATTCTCTCCTCCACAGTTGATATACAATGAGTGCCAATCTACGTGGTATAGATACAATAAAATGTCATCTTTTGCATATTGAAAGAGCTCGAGCATTTGATGATAGAAGATGCAGAATGCAATGTAGAGTGAACGTCAAAGTCATAATGCAGAGTAAAATACTTACATCGAGGACATTTGAAATCTTCTTTGCATTGAAGAGCTCCAAGTCTAGTTTAAGTAAGATGAAAACGGAAGCGGAAATGAGAAATGAGAAATATGAATACTAATGTATCTAAATGTTTAGATTCGATGGTAGTGAACTGTACACTTAATGACTGTAGAAATGGTTACTTACAGGCTGTTCTCCTTTGTGGAACATCGGAACAAGTTTATGTTGTACTCACTGGAAAGGAGAAAAAGTGAAGTGGATAGTAAGTACTCAAATTCATACTAAATCATTAAACCAGACCGCTTTTGACATTTATAATATGCTGACCTGTTTCGACTACAAGCAGCCTGTTCCGGACCTGGCCGAGTTAAGTTATTATATGAAAGATCACTGCAAAAAGACATAAACATGAGCCATCGAAAATTGGGTATGATCCTGCAACCCTTTTGTACATACTCATTTTAAGCATTGTTCTAAAATTCCCGACTTGTCCGATTAATCCCCAAAAAGCCCTCTCTGCCCGACTAGCACCTAATGTTTTTAGAAGACTGATTTTAAGCATCCATAGCACCCAATACAGAAGATGTAATATCTTACTCATTATGAACACAAAAAGTGCAAAACTAGTGTTTATCAGATAGGCATAGACTTATTCTACTATGCTATGTTCATTCAAACAATTGCATTTAATCTTGTAAAACTCTTTCTGTATATGAATGCCATCAGAAGTTAAGAGTTTTAGAAATGTTGAAGAGGATCTGGAAGCAAAAAGCAAGAGTAACATACATATTTGCTCCTTTCCTCAAGAACAGGTCTGGTATATTTCCGGTGAGCAGGTTTCCAGTTAAGAAGCTGACGGATACCACAAAAAAGCTTTAGTATGCTGTATAATTATACAACCACGATATGCTCTCTCTTTTTGTTTTAAATCTACGAGAAGATGATAATATGCAAGTATAGACTCACATGAACTTTACAGTCCTCCAAGGTGTCAAGTTCGGGAGTTCACCGCTTAGCTTGTTGAAACTTAGATCCCTGTCCGAATCAGAAGATGATACAACAACATATGTGTCAGGACTCAATAATGGAAATCGGAATCTACTTGTTCTCAAGTACATTATAGCATTTGTGTAGCGCAAAATTGGGAACATGCAGAATTATATATATACAGAAGATACTTACATAACCACCAGATAACTCATAATCCAGATATATGTAGGGATATCTCCAGAAATACTACAGTTCCTTAGTATCCTATAACCCGATGTTAAGCATATAAGATATTAAGTTGTTAGCAAGGAATTGCTCAACTGCATAGAAACTATATAAAAAAAAGAGTAAGAAGCTAACATACAAATTTTCAATGTTTTCCATCTTTGAGATATCTGGAAAAGTCTGATTTCCGGGCATGTCACTAATTCTCCTGTACAAAAAAGTTTGATACATGCAGATTTTGACGGTTAGCATCTAAATTTAATAGATCATCCATGTATGACGAGTTTAGAATAGTTACTTACAAATCAATTAAACTTGTCAGATCTGAGATGGATGACGGAATCGGTCCTTGAAGCCCGCTTGCATGCATTTGTCTGCGTTAATTGAATTGAGAAGTAAAAACATAAATCGAAGAGCTAGATTACACGCAATTCATATTTCAACCCTCAAATGTAGGTAGACCTTGAAAAGTTGAGGAACTCACAGGCTGGTGAGTTGCTTCCAATTTTGAATAAAACCTGGTACAGTTCCGTTGAAGTTGCTATCGTTTATCCTACTGCATAGTACAAGAGTTGCATATAAGTTGTGACTTATTTTCGAATCTGCAATAATCGGAATTCTTCACGTTTTGAAGAAAAACTTACAAGTCAGTTAGGTTTTTCAGATCGCCAAGTTCCACTGGTAAACTTCCACTCAAATTATTTGACGACAACATCCTGCATTGACGAATTATATCATTATAATTTATAAACTGAGTAAAAATGTCCTACGAACACATATTCAAGGATCAATAACCAAACATAAGAGGAAGCCCTGAAATGCCTTACAAAGTTTGTAAATTTGTCAGCTTCCCAAGCTCTCGAGGGACTTCTCCAGAAAACTGGTTTGCTTCAAGGTTCCTGGTGAAACTTAATCAATGAGAACGGCACGAGAAATATTACCCGAACATTATCTACTAATTATATAAAAACGTGCTGATTAAGTTTCATTTAGAAGAGTAGATCATATATTTTTGTGAACTTAACCGAATTTCCAATCTCTAACATAATTTATTTCTGTCAGAGTGCTAAATAAGCCTTTGTGAAGTAAAATAAAATCTTTTTTTTTTTGATCGGCAAATTGTATCAATATTTGGGCTCGACTATGCTATGATGAAGCATGACAACACCAAACTTGTGATTCTTAAGAGTTCTAAAGATTATTGTATCAATAACGGGCTCAAGACACACCCTTATGTAGAAGGGGGCCCAATATTGCCACTTGACTAAAATCAAATCAAATGCTTACAAGTATTGAAGGCTCATAAAATTCCCCAATCCCTTTGGGATGCTTCCTGATAATTCATTGACAAGTACGGAACTGCAAAACCGAAAAATACTTCATTTAGCAAAAGCACGTAAAACCAATTAAGAAACAAACTCGTTTAGAATATAAAACACGAGAGATGTTGTAAACGGCTTACATCCATGTTAATTGCAGTGAAGACCATTCGAGTGGTATTGAGCCAGTTAGGCGATTATAAGCAAAATCTCTGAAAACCATAACGACTTGTATTAATATGTAACACTAATAAAGGCGTCAAAGGGCAGAAGAATGTTCCCGGTTTGAGTTTCATCATTTCCAGGAATTGGAAGTTAAAGGAAACTCAAAACTTTATCCCTGTAATTGTTTCCAATATGAATCCTAATGTTACGTTATGTGTTCTTTTTTTCCTTAATTTGCTCGTAAAGCTAAGTAGGCGAAAATGTGTATATAGCAGTGTTCTAAAAATCCCCGACTTCCCCGATTAATCATCTAAAATTTTCGAATAATCTTTAAATACGATTTATTTTCCGATTAATCCCTATAAGACCCTCTCCGCCCGACTAGCGCCTAGCATTTTTTAGAACACTGGTATATAGTAAAGAATGGGAGCTCACATTTGCCAAAGATATGGAAGTTTGACCAACTCGGGTGGAAGCTTTCCTGGAAGGTTCAAACGCTTCAATACTCTACAATGCATGTCAAATATATGTCGATGGTTAGTCATCACAAAAACAATATCAATTATTCAGATGCACATAAATGTCCATATTCATAAATATTAAGTATTATACTTAATACTTATATATGTGACCATTAATTTGGCAGTCTCCTCGATTTCAAATATACATCACAATGCAATATTCAGATATGATACCGGGCTAAAACTTACATGGTTGCTACATGTTGGGTACCGTTTTTCCATTCACATGTAATATTATATTGGGCATTTTTTGGTACCGAAGAAGCTGTTGAGCCAATCGCCTCTGCTTTGCAGGTTTCAGCGTTAAATTTCCAGCTAGTAGCTCCCATTGTTGTGACCATTTGCAAGAGAGCGTCCACTAAATTACATGCATCAAATTCAAATTATACCATACTAATGAGCGGGTTAATCAAAGAAAGAAGCAATACCGAATTGCCATAATAATCTCAATACTCAGTTCTTGACAACTTAGGGTCTGTTCAAGTTGGAACTGGTCTAACATAAATAAGTAATAAAGGGAAAATAATTTATGAACCATCGTGAAATGGATGATTAATGACTTAAAATCTACGTTTGGAGAAAAAAAAACCCTCACAAATGTCTAGAACTAGCTGTATAAATGCTATTTTGCAGATGCTTCGGCTGTTTCTATTGAAATTTTGGTTAAACACAAGAAAGGGTGAAATTTCAAAATATACTGTAAGACGAGAAAGGGAAATTCTAACATGAAAGAAGCTAATGAAAAAAAACCCGATCGTCTTCTTTCAGAAGGAAATGAAAATAACTCTTCTTTTTTGAGCCATACCTATGTACACATACATATAAGCTTGACGATGTGCAGAAACAAGAAGAAACAAATTTGGTGAAAGATAAGACTGACATACCCTCATCTTGGGGCACTCTGGCATCAGCAACTCTCTGTGTCCCAAAGCAGCTCAAAGCCAAGACCGACACAAGAACTGCAAATCTGATCAACCTCATGTTGAAAGCCCAGAAAGACCCTTCCTCAGCGACGAAGCTCTCTTCCACTCGCAAACATGACACAGCTCCTATCTCCTTGCAGCTGTTTTGTTCACCAAGTTTCGAAAAAGTCAAAACTCTCTAGTCTCTTCCACACTTGACAAACAATCTAACTGTCCCTACCTTGCTCACCATGTACGGAAAAGTATTACCAAACCCTACGGAACAATACGACCGCACCATTTCAGTTGACCTTTACATAAACCAACTATCCTATCTTAAATGTGATAACAAAGTAGGATATTTGATCACACTGTGTTTTTATTGTTTTAGTCAAACAATTCAGATGCTATGGGATAAGTGTTTTGGGACTCTCAAAACAGTACAAGTCAAGCAACTCAAAATTTAAGCTCTACCTCTCATTGCTTTGACTGTTTCAGGCAAGTCATTGAATTCTTCAATAGCATTAAAAGTCAATAACTCTCAAAGCCCATCAACCCTACCACCAAAAATGGTCACTGTAATTACAAGATAGAGTAAAATATCCAGAAAACGAAATTTCCCTCCTTCTTCTTGGTGGATTGGGACACACAAAACATGAGGTCAGCACCAACCAATCATATTCATCTAGAAATTTAACATTTCTGAAATTTACAGAGAAAAAAATTAACAAAGACACTCTCAGGGGCATTTCATTGAACACTTGTAGTGTGCAAAACTTATAACAAGGTGAAATAAGAAATGTAGAAGCAGAATTTGTAAATTTCATGGATGAAATAGAAGATCTTGAAAAACCCAGAAAGAAAAAACACAGTACCTTCCCTGAAGATGGATCTTCAGAGCCAAAGTTTTCTCCTTTTTTCTGTAATTGACAGCAAAAGAGTTTCAAAACTGGGCAGCTCATGGTTTCTTCACTGTTCTGGTTTTGTTTATGTATTGAAGCTAAAAACAATATAAATCGACCCATCAACCACTCACCACTGGCCCACCACCTCCTCTTGATGATGGTGATGAACCTTGACAAAATTACTATTTATATATACCCATTTTTGTTTTGACCTTTTCATGGACTATTCTATGTGTACTCTTAATTATTCTTCTCTCCCTAGAAATTTAAGGATGTTTGATTTGTGAGTGTAAAAGCAATATGTTAACATTCTTCAACTTTGGTGGCTCAGTTCCTATGTAGTTTTCTATTTGTTTTTGTGGAATTTTTAGGATATGAGTCCAAAAGTTGTTTAGATTACCAAATTTGATTCATTTTTTGTTGCATTCAGATACTTATAATAGTGTTCAAAATAGTTAATTATTCACGAGAAAATCACTCATTATAAGAATTGATGTGATTAATAATGTATGAATTTGATTAAATTTATTTTTTCATAAATCATATCTAGTCTCAAATGACAAGTTTAATCACATCTATTTTTCCAATCCCAAATGCTTATATAAATTCATAATTCCCATCATAAAAATAGTTTTCATTTGAGTAATCTTCAGTAAAGACAAGACCCAAATATGAATACAAAATAAATAAATTTCAAAAATAATACTTTTTACCTTCGGATACAAATATCAGTTATCTGCCTATTTAATATGAACAACTAAATATGTATGAGTTTCATATGAATTTCGGGATCGGTTCTCTATGCTTAAATATGTTAAAACTTGTTGGTGATGATGCCATGTTTAGTTAACATGCAAAAAAAAGCCAAAAAAAATTTCAGGAGAATTATAGTTTTACTTAAACATATTAATTTGAATTCTAAAAGCTCACTATATTAATATTTGAGATTATTACTATTCATTTTAAATGAATAAGTTAAATATAAAAATATTTATTAATTAGTTCATTAATATATGTGAATGGTTTATTTGGAATTATTGAATACGACAACGGCAAGTGTAGGGGAATCCAGGTAAGATAGTGATAGTGACCTGGTTTAAATATTTTATATAAATAACATTTTGTTTACATTTATAATTTAATTCCTTATTTTATTTATTTAAATAAAAAACTAGTAGGAAATTAAAAAAAACTTTGACTAATTGCCATGGATTACCACTAAATTCTTTCTGTTATGTTAGGTAAGGTTAGGTGCATTCTCGTGTTTGTCAGATTTTTTTATTAATTAACAATTTTTAGAATGATAGTATATGAAATAAATAAAATATTATGGATAGTATGACAAATTATTGAGGTTCCTAGATTTGGTAGATAATGTTGAAACATAAGTAGGTAAAATGAGAAAATATTCTTTAAAATCACATTTTAATATAATTATAATCATCTAGAATATTACACAATTATAAATAAACTTACACATCAGCTCACGAGATATGATATATTGTTTTTAACTGATTATTTTTATTATATATATAATTCAAAATGCAATAATAATCACTAATATTTGAATTAATAACTTTTCTTATTTGACCTTTATATATGTATTTTCAAAATAACTAACAAAAATTTATATATCACTATAGCCATAACAATAATATTTTTGTCACAACTACGTTAATTTATAAATATAATAATAACTAATTTATTCCAAAATATTGTCTAAAATTCATTCATAATCTATTTTCCTGACAAAAAAGTAAATATTCATTTGAAAATATCTTATAAAAAACATGTTACTCATTTAAAATAGATTATAATGTATTTAAACCATAAAAAATATTTACTAGAATTTATTAAAACCACATAAAATAGACCTCGAAGTCAGAAAATTGCGATATATTTGTGACGAGTGAATCACGAAAAAACTGTTAAAAATAGAAACAGTTATTTTTTGTTGATAAGAAGAAGATAGCGGCAAATAGAAATAAACGCGGGTTTATTTTTTACCATCTGCCAAACAGCCCCTTAACAGTTAATTAAAATTAATTAATTAAATCTATTTAATATTTTATTATTATTATTCTTCTTCACTGTCTCTCTCGCTCGCCGAGTCTCCGAGTCTCTCTGATCTCTACTTTCTCCCAAATCTGACTCAAAACCCTAATTTTGATCATTACCATGTCACCAATGGAGTCACTAGATTCAAGTTCGAATCCGAATTCTAGCAACAACGAAGAAGAAGAAGAGAGCTTTCTGGACGCATTTGACGAGCTTCCCTCCCCCGATTGCTTCGTCACCGACCTTCAATCTGACCAATCCACTGTATCGGAATCCGATTCAATCTCTGAAAAACCCATCAGCCCAGAATCGGAGTCAGTCTCAGAAAACCCCATCAACGAATCGGAGTCTACTTCTCCGAGCGGAACTCTCCGGCGCCGGCGAGCCCATGACGCCGAGCTGAAGGATTCGAATCCTGAGTCTTCGGCTCTCTCTAGGGCGAGGAAGTACCGTCTTCAACGTAAATTGATCGAGAAGGAGAAGGAGAAGGAAAATGAGGAATTGAGCACCGTGACCACTATAATTGGAGCACCGAGCGAACCGGAGAAGGAGGAGAGCACCGTGACCACTATAATTGATGATGGGGTGGTTCAGGTTTCAGCTGAATCTCCAGAATTAGGTGACCCATCTTCAAATTTTATCGAGTTTTTAGTTGGGTTAGTGATTAAGGCAATTGGGTTCCAAATCACTCTGATGTTTACATTAATCACATGTCCAATTTCGTTGCTGTATAAAGTTTATGCCTTTGCCATGGACCCTTTTGGAACAATGAGGTTTTGTAGGAGTTATGTGAGGGGAAGATCATTGGAAGTGTCAAATCTGATCACTGGGAGTGTTAATTCATTAGTGTCTGATTGGTTTAGAGACAACAAGTCGATTTTCGATCTCTTGGTGCGATATGGATTGGGATTGGTGTGGTCGGCTTATGTGTGGTTCTTGTTGTGTGGGTTTTTGCTGTCCTCGTTTCTTGTTAGTGGGATCGTTATGAGGTATTTGGTGGAGGAGCCCTTGCACATGAGGGAAGTGCTGAATTTCGATTACACTAGGAATAGTCCTGAGGCGTTCATTGCGGTGACATCTTGTGCTGACGCGGGTTGTGGAGTGAAATGTAAAGAACTAACTGAAGCTCAGAAAGGCGGGGGAGTTCATAGTCTGCGTCAGAGATTGCGGGCCTCTGTTACATTGTCGTTGCCTGAATCTGAGTACAACAAAAAACTTGGGATGTTCCAGGTTTGTGATCCATTGATTTCTTCTATGATAATCTTTGTTCATTTTTGGTAGATACTGCTGTAATTAATTGCTTGTCGGTACTAGAAATTGCTCTGTAAAATAATCCTCCATTTCGTGTATTCTGTAATAGCTTTGAATATTTTATGTATGCCTGATCTGGGGACTAATATGAAGTGATCCTAATATGTTGGAAAATTTATATTGACTTCGAAACAATAATGTATAAAATAGAGAACCTTCGAAAAAATAATGTGTGTAGAGCTTTTTATGTAATTTTCTTTTACAGTAAAGCTGGCTGCACCTTTTGTTGATTATACTTTAAGAACTCGGGTAGTTAAGTTTTTGAAACAATGAGTTATGTGTCTCAAGATTGTCTGACCTGGAAAGGATAGGTCTCGAGAGTTTGAAATGATCTCGGGACAGCTAGATATCCATGACTTTTTGTTCTTTTTTGTGGCATTAATCAGTGTCTTAGTTTATATTTTCCTTATCCTCTTTTGTCAGAAGAAATTGCAAGCCATTCATAGCGACGACCTCTTAAATTTCTGTTTTGTTTTGAAGGTCAGGGTAGACTTCCTCTCTGCTGATGGTACGATCCTTTCTAGTTCAAGTCAACCATGCATGTTAAAATTCAAAAGTGAGCCTATTCGCCTTGCCTTAACTTTCTTCAAGGCTGCTCCTCTTCTTGCCGGCTATTTATCGGAATCTCAAACTATGAATTTGAAGTTTAAAGGTTTTGCTGAAGGTAGTGTTCCTACAGCCTGCTTAAAGGTGATAATTGAACAGCGAGCGGAATATCGTCGTGGTGCTGGTATCCCTGAGCTATATGATGCATCTGTAGTCCTCGAGTCAGAACTTCCTCTGTTTAGAAGGTTTATATGGTATTGGAAGAAAACAGTATTTATATGGATCAGCACAATGTCGTTCCTGATGGAGTTGCTGCTTGCTGTAACCTGTTGTAGACCTCTTATTATTCCAAGATCAAGGACGAGAGGTGCCTAAGATGGAAATATTGGTACTCGAAACGGTATCCAATAATCGAGTTAAGACCGTGGCCTTTTTGCTGGAACCATGTTTTTGTTTCTCCAATAGCTGGTTGCATAACAAAACTTCTGACATAGTTAGTTATATATGGTATGGCTTCCTAACTTATTATATTTCAATTGTTTCTACTATTATCTTAATCAGAAAATATTAATATTGCTATGATTCAACTCATGTTATTTTGAGTTGCTGCTGGATCGTGTTTTAGATATTTGTTCTTAAAATTTCTGCCAACAGATTTAAAATTGATTCCCATTTGAAGTTCTTGATCCCAACTTAGCAGTTAAGTGATTAGAAAATAGAACCTAAGAAAGGTCGAGTGAGTGTGGGCTCTGTCCTTTTCTAAACAATGACCATATTGCCCCTCAAGGTCATATTATTATCATTGTACGTATTAGTGGTGGCATGCCAAATGCACGACGATTCTGTTCTTTAAATAATTCAGTTGGTTGATAGATCTAGCTGGATGGGAATTACAGATTACTCGTCATATACCTGTAGTCAGTGCAAGTTGTATTTATTTGATGAGCTAGCTTTTTGGAGGTGACCTACACTCAATGTTTATGAATTTCTGTTGGGTGGCAGTTTTTGTAGTACTTAATCAAAACTTAGACGATACAAATTGTTAAGAGTATGTACTGTTAAGTTTGACCTTCAACTATCATGTTAAGCCCGGGTTAGTTCTTAAGATATTAACAGAGCCCGACATGCCTAGAGTTC
Organism: Geranium brycei; assembly: GCA_036897365.1. Lineage (NCBI taxonomy): Eukaryota > Viridiplantae > Streptophyta > Magnoliopsida > Geraniales > Geraniaceae > Geranium > Geranium brycei. The sequence goes on from JAYMTP010000482.1 coordinate 22,871, forward strand.
AGAGGTTCAATTCTAGTTGCCCCTAATTGAATTTTTTTGTTGTAATTCGATTTCAAGCTGAAAGTTGAAGGTACGCATATTCAAGTGCAAAGCGATAAAGGACTTGCACAAATTAATTTCTATTTGTTACCATGAAAATGATTCTCAAATCAATTATGCACTTGAAGCTCTACAAAACAGCCGATTCCTGTTCATGATTTTTATACAGTACCTGTGGACCTCAACATTAAATGACTAAAATAGTAAACCACCAACATAAAAGTCATCAAAATACACAAACTAATTTCATTTTTGGAGCCTTAAAATTCTCCCACTCAACGACAAAAGTCGACCTAAGCCTCGACCCATATGCATATTGACATCTCCGAACAAGTGTCCATCACAAGTATCACTGCACGAAAATACTCCAATGTGGCTTTAGGTTATTCTTGCTGGGATCAATCCAAGAATGTGAGCTGATAAGTTGGAAATACAATAGAGAATATATATCAGTGATTTTGGAATAAGGTCATATCTGTTTTCATAGCTCCTTTCTGTCCAAGAAAATACTTCTTGTTGGTAATGTTTGTTCACCTGTTTTCCATGGAAATATGCGCAGGTGGCAAAAGCAATGGTAACAGCACGGTTGAAGTGGGTAACAACAGAGAGAGCAAGTAGAGACCGCGACCATCACAGCCTGACCACATGGTCTAAATTCAGCTGCACACGCCCATGTAAGTAACTGCTTGACATGTACATAGTTCGCAATTGGTGTACAATGAGTCTCAGAACTAAAACTTCCCTAGAATCGACGGATACAGTTGATAATTGGGATCATGAATAGTTAGCTTCTCCATAAACACGTTGTTGGTTTGATATGAAGGTGGTTAGTCTTCACCGGTTCTTGCAATCAACGTCACTACATTATCGTTCACTCACTGCATTCTCGACGCGTGATGTATAGATTGCCTGATCTTTTTTATGCCTGTTGACTCTTGATTCATGGGATGAGAAATTGATGATTTCCAAACATATTGAACTCTTGTTTGTGTTTTATTTTAATGAATCACGGATGTGGTTGAAATGTAGTGTTTATTGAGTTTGTGAACCATGACCAAATATGGTTGTTCCAGGGAAAAAGATAAAACATGTGTTCATTGATTAGGACTTGAGGAAAAATATTGTCCTCCAGTGTTGAAGATAAGATTGATATTGAAATGAGGCACGGCACTACACAGACAGGGGTGGGCACGGAAATGAACCGGCTAGAACCGATCCAAACCGAACCTCTTGGTTCTGAATGTAGGAACTAAACTTGGAACCACTACATGAGAAACGGTTTGGCTTCAGTTCTGGTCGGTTCCGGTCCTACTTGGTTGGAATAGATTAGACTTTGATCTTGAATTCATGCTCGATAGATTTGACAAATTGATCTGATTTATAGTTGAAAACATTAAATTCGCAATTATAAAAAATGCTATCGAAACTTGAATGTTAGGATAACAATAAAAGTTAAATAATATACGTGAGTAGATGAGAGGCAGACACGGGGTGATGCAAACCGGTTCAGTTTTTTGTCCGTTACTCAACAGTTATGGATTTTGAAAATCATAACTTAATTGAATTGAATGATGTTCTCAAATTTAAAATTAAACTGAACCATTAATCATGGTTTTATATTTTTCGATCCTGAGTCTGGTTTGGTTCTCCGTTTAGAATTGGTTCTTGATCTAAAAGACTCACCTCTAACGAACATTATTTACTATAAAATTTAGTTAAATATGAGTAATCCAACAATGAACAGAGTCTACGCTATGACTCATGAATTAGTCATGTATGCTTTAACTAACATTAGTTGGAATCATGGTGCGGGATTTGTCCCACCAAATATTTTTTCGACTGTACGTTATGATTCCGGATTAGTTGCTTAATAGTATTCGAGTTTTCTTTCAAAAAAACATTCGCCGACTAATTAGCCAAAAATAAAGTGTAAATTACAGAGGAGTAATTGGGAACTACTCAAATTTATAAAAATAGCAATAACCTTGCTCTTTTTTTTGCAAAATATATTTATTTATTAAAAAATGACGAAAATGCTATTGAAATTATTTTTTAAAAAAATAAAATATTTTTCAACTCGTGCTCGTCAGTTTTTGTCTTGACTTTAATAGCGTGCAAGAGAATATTTTTGTAATTGAGCAAATTAAATTTCACAACATCAATGACGTGCGAGAAAAAATAAAGAAGAAAAGTGAAACTCTAGCTAAAAATATTTTTTATTTTATTTAAAAAATTGATTTATGTAATGCTTTCGTTATTTTTAAACAAATATACTCAATTTGCTAAAAAAATGTGTATAAAAATGTAAATGAATAGCTGCCTTTTGTAAAATTAAAAGTTTATGGTTACTTTTACAAAATTTGAAAAGTTTAGTTTTTTTTCTTTGCAATTTACACAAAAATTGAATTGCAAATATTGAAACAGAGTCTTTTCTCCATTACTACAGTAAAAATGGCTGCTTTTGTTAGCTTCCACCGTCGACGGCTCTGTAGCTCACCGGAGACGGCGATCTCCGTCGCCGATCTCGCCCAAATCCTCTTAAACCGGCCATTTTCGCAACCCATTCTCGGTGAAGCCGAGACATCGCCCACCAACCCGATCCTCACGCTGTCTCTCACGCTCACTCCATCTTCAGTCGGATCGACCACCCCAATTTCTCCATTATCAGAGCCTACGCCAATGGCCCAAAACCCAGAAACACGCTTCACGACGGCTCTGAGTTTCTGGCGACGGCACTTTCGCTTTCGGATCCGAGGCTCGATCGGGGTTTTTTTCTGGGATCGAGGAGGGGAGGGAGGTCCGTAGTCACGTTCTTGAGATTGACGGTGATTGTGACGAGTTGATTCAGAAACGATTTGATCCGGATGTGTTGGCGCCAATGGCCGAACCGAGAGTGCCCGTGAGGTGTTCGATGAAATGCCACAAAGAGATATGCACTCATATGAGGAAAAGGGTGAGATGGGTTTGTTTGGCCCGTGAGTTGTTTGATGAATTGGGTGAGAGAAATGTGGAGTCTTGGAATGTTATGATAAGTTCTCATGCCGATTCGTTTTTTTTTGAGGATATGTTAAATTGTGAATGTCTCATTGTCTTGTCCGCTTGTGCTCTTTAAGGTGAAATGATTGGGGCCTATATTGATGAGAATGGAATTGAGATTGCTGTTGATTCGGCTACTGATCTTGTTGAATGTATATCAGGTATCGTAGTATCGAGAATGGTTTTAGAACCATTCGAGATCTTAACATATGGAATTCAGCCGGCTCTACAGGTTTTCTGTGAGATTGCTGATCTTATGGTTCCGGACAGATGACTTTATTGTTAGGAGGAGCTTGTAATAACAATGGTGCAAGAGGAAGCTTACGTAGTGTGGGACTCTTTTAGATGCTTGCAAGAATCATTCTGACGGGTAAATGGCAAATGCTTGCAAGAATAATTGTGACTAGATTAAATTTAAGCATGTGAGCAATAAGTCAATAACATGTAACTGAAATTGGTAGGATGGTGATTTATTTATCATGTTGACCTCAACACGACACAAGTCCAAGATTTTGACGTTTTTCGGTGATGTGTGAAGGACATTCCTGTGGATGATCCTTGCTAATGTAGGGTTTGGCTTAGCCTGTGTTGCATAGCCATTTCCAGAACATACAGGTACTAGTCTTAATATTGCATATGGATAGCTTAGGAATGGCTGGTCCCAGAGTAGCTCTAGTTTTATTTATTTTTGTTGATTTGTAGCTGAAATTTTTTGCTTTATTCTCTCTGAAAATTATATGCTCTGTGTACTAATATGCTTTTTTTTGTGCTTTTGAGGAGAATTTCTTAGCTGGTAAAGCGAGCAAAATTAACAGGTTCATGTATTTATGTGATGCCATCATATTCAGTAACTGGAAATGCATACTTGCATTTACATTATAAATACCGTGTTTACAACAGATTAGACATAACATTGCAAACGTTACTTATATAGACTGTTGTTTCACTGTGTTCTAAAAATCTCCCCGATTAATCCCTAATTAATTCCCGATGGTTGAGTAATCTGATTAATTCTCTATCAGTCACTAAATGTCATATTCGCCCGACTAGCACCAAAAGTTTTTTTAGGACGCTGTTGTTTACATTGTTCCTAGTTTACATTTTAAGGATGGTTTTCGCATGATATGTTATGTTTTATACATGATTTCATACTGATATTAGATTCAATAATAGCATGTGTTCTGAAAAAATATGTGTGTGTTCTGATTTTCCGTGTGCAGTGTAGTGAAAGCTAAAATTTGAGATATATATGCAAATTACTATGTAACTATTTACAAATTAGCTGTTTCGGTTCGAGAAATGCATAGCATAACAGAAGGGTGTTAGTTTAATATTCTCGTTCAAACATAGCAACATTCTTCCTCGTGTATTATTTCAGATCGAGCGCAGGCCTCGTTCAATTCCAGCCATACCTGCCTGAAGACCCTGATGATGAGATCGTGATACTCGTCAGCGTTCAGCGTCAGGTAACACGCCAGCAGCTCCTCGAGCTCCTCAGGTTTGCCTATACCCTCCTCCAATATCATCTCCATCATCGAGTCCCTGAAGTCCTTCTCCGGGTCCACAGAGCATTTCACCACCGCCAAGCTCTCTAACACTGTCGTTTTCTTCCTTGCCCTTGTTCTCGCCCGTTTCAGGTCCTCGAGGGCTCTGATCTTGCATATCTCGGATTTTGTGGGAGTTCTCGGGGAGTAGACTCTGATCTTGCTGGAGCTCTTTGCGCCTGCGCCTCCTCGCCCCTGCAGCTCCCGGGTTATGTAGTAAGATTTTCTGTGCCTCTCTGCCTTTAACTTCAGTTCTTTCAGTTTTTGCTGTCCATTGCTCAATCTTTGCTCTGAAACTGAATTTGGTTCCATATTCAATACATGTTTGTGTACTGTCTTGGTCGATCGAGCTTCTTCTTCTTCCTCTTCCTCTAATTTTGAGAGCCTCTCCTCCAAAACCCGCCTGTGGTTGCTTCTGAACCTCATCTCCTTCACCGACCCTTTCCTCGGGGTCTTGATCTCTATCTCCTTCTCCTCTGGGAGCTCCTTCACCTTCACACTGACCTTAAAACTCGATCGCAGCCCTCCAATCCCATCACCATCGCCACAGAACCTCCCTCCACCCTCCCCGGGGGCGCCATTGGCCGTAGAGCCCATAGATGACCAACTGGACCTACCCTTTTCCTCTTTTCCCCCATTAAGCCTCACAAGGCCATGGCCATGGCCATGTCCAGCTTCTGGTTCTGGTTCAGGAGCTGGATCATTGGTGGAGGCCATTTTCTTGAGCTTTGAGAGCCATGAAGAGAAGAGAGAAGGTTTGGATATAGAGGGAGAGGGAGAGGAAGATTTTCTCCTTCCCCACTTCATGGTTAAATCTTTAGAGCTTTGTTGTGGAGTTGCAGAGAGTGAAAATGGTGAAAATTGAGAAGAGGAGAGAGCAGTTAAGGAACGGTTAGGATGTTAAATAGGGAAGTGGGTTTCATAGAGTTGTTTCAAAAGAAAGACCCGCCCTTAAATGAGTTACTACTTCCTGTGACCACTTTCCCAACTTTTTATCTGCCTTTTCAGGGGCATTTTCGTCATTTCATAAATGACCCACCTCTCTCTCTACTCTCTCAATTATCTATCTCTCTATCTCTACAGCTGCAACTACATAAACAACCTACACCTTTATTTAATGGAACAAACACTTCAAGAAGCTGGTAGAGAATGATGGTTTTTGGTGGTGACCCTTAGGTGTGTATGAACCGGACAGGATCTGACCGGGGATTAGTTTTTGGTCAGTGTTCAGACCGGAAACACGTCGGTCCAGGATCGAATACTCCATCCGTTAGAGGGACCAAAATTTTAAACTCATGGACCGGGGCTTGAATAGACCGATTTGAGCTATTTTTTGGTCGACCAAACTGGTTTGATCTTGTTTTCAATTCAGGGTGAAAATGGGCACAACTGGAATTAAAATGGGAAACTGTTGCATACTATCACTCTTTTACAAGAATGTTATGGCAAAAAGGTGCATGAAATTTGATTTTTTGTGCAAAATATATGTTTTTGTACAAAAATGATGAAATTGCCTTTAACATTATAAATTATTTTTAAAAAATATACTGAAAATATCTTTTAACTAAAATTTATATAATTAAATTTTATAATTTTAATTCTTAATTTCATGAGTAATTTCGTCATTTTTGTAATGAATTAACCGAAATAGATTAAAAATAAACAAAATACTGAATTAACCGAAATTGAACAAAATAGACTTCAGGTATCAAATATGAATTTGAAAACGTTTTTGAGATGATTCGATGAAAACATTATCATTTTTGAACATTATTGAGGATTAGTCTTAAAGTCTTGGATAAGGAAATATTCTTGGATAGAAGAAAAAGACATGTACTCACTTTACTCTACAATCTTCCACTATTATTTGAAAATTTGTTTTGTAGCTCATTTGTGTCATTTTCTCAAGTACTGGCTATGCCATTTGGGTTTGCATAGCTCAAAACAAGTTTTGTTTCATTTTAGCTTATCAACTATGTCATTTGTTATTCCCGACCCACTTGAAAGTTCAAATAAAATGGTGAAAGTTTCAAACATATTTTCGATACAAGATTTTAACATTCCCCTCACGTGCAGGTTGGATTAGAGATTTACATCGTATGAGACGGTGCACGTGAATTGTGGACTTTCGGCTCAGATCAAGAAATCTGATAGATGGAAGTTTATTCGGTTAAATTTAGTGTTCTAAATGAACAGTAGGCGCTAGTTAGACGGATTGGGTCTCCAAGGATTAATAAGAGATTAATCGGATGTTTAATTCTTTATTTTCTTTTAATTTTTAATAAGTAGAATATTACATATACACCATCAAAATATGATTATTATATATAAAATTACAATAATAAATATTTTAAAACATGATTTTTTTTTATATTTGCTACAATTGTATCCTTCAAAAATAACGAAAGTGTCTAATAATATAAATTATTTTTGTTTTGATATTTTTGTATTTTTTTAAATCAAAATTAAATTTTTGTCTAAATCTGTCAGACCCACCTGATTCCACCTAGTTGATTTAAATAACCTAATTACATGAAATGAGGTTGGTGTTCCAAAAAATTTCGCCTTAACTGATTTTTGAAATACTGATTATGTTAGATATATGAATTTACATATTTTTCAGATAAGATTTGTTGACAACGCTCACTCGTCACGTCAACGTCAAGTGGATAGTTAAATAATGTACATGTACCTTTGGATTTTGGACCACCACCCACACTATTCCTCTCTAGTTGTTATGCATTTGTTGTGACCTAAAGGAGGAGAATCAGAATAAGAATTTGGTTGTATGTTGTGGTTATGGTTTTTTTAGTTATAGATCATGCCATTTTTTTGGCTTTAGGGGCCAACTTGGTCCCTTAGACAGTCCTAGAGTGGAAAAAGTGGGTGTGCTTGGAATTGGAATGTGGGTTTTGGGGGCTCTCTGACCCTTCACTTTTGGGGCTATGGTCCCAAAGTTTAGTACCACTTTCAGCAATGCCTTACCAGTTACACCCATTGGCTCTTAATTTGCAAAATAATGGGTATTATCTGTTTTTTCTTGTCTCTTCAATAGGAATATAAGTTGGGGGGGCTTTTTTAGGGCAAATGGGGTTTTCTTTTTGTCTTTATTCTTATTTGGGATGTTGTTTCATTGATTAGGGCTCAAAGTATTTGCTGCAATGTAGTCATGTAATAAAGTTATTTTAGGAGGGTGAGAGCAATAATTTTTTCTTATAATTGTTATGTTATAAATGATTGGAAAAATCGTCGTCATGAATTATTTCAAATTTGCAAAAAAATATGTATTTGAACTTATCATATTTTTATAAATTGTGTATATTTGTTCAAAAATGATGAAAATACCCTTGAAATTAAAAAATTAAAAATTAAAAAAAATAAGTTTTTTAACTCAAGTTCGTCGTTTTTTTATTCCCTCACACGTCATTGACGTTCTTCAATGAGACTTCAAATCTAGACGAGTTCGGAGTAAAGAGAAAAACCGGCAAGTTCGAGTTGAAAAACATTATTTTTTATTTTGATATTTCAAAAAAGTTAATTAAATGGCATTTTTGTCATTTTTTTGGCATGTACATATGTTCCAAGAAAATGGTAAGTTCACATGCACTTTTTGCAAAAATGAAAGTTCACAACAACATTTTGCAAAATTGAAATAGTTCATGACAACCTTTTGCAATTTCTCCTAATTGATTGATGTTTTTTTGTTACACAATGGTGTTAGAATTAGACTCGATAAACCTATTGCCTAATCGATTAGACTAATATGACTTTGATCAGTTCGACTCGTTTATGCAATGCTCGATATTCTACCATAGATGTTCCCTATATATTTTATTGGCACTCGACATTTTACGTAATGCTAAGAGCATCTCCAACCAAAAATTTTCAATACCAAGATAATATGTTAATAGTTCAACTGATTTAAAAACTCAAACTAATAAATAGAGACCATAACATATACATTCAGTGGTGTTCAATTAATGTGATGCTCAATCTGTTAATGTTTTAAAATTTTCCAACTTGTCAAGTGAGTCTCAATTAAGTTTGAATAAGTCCATAAAAGACTTTTCGCTCAACTAACATACATTACAAATATGGTGGCGTTCAATTGATGTGATGCTCAATTTGCTAATGCTTTAAAAATTCCCAACTTGCCAAATGAGTCACAATTAATTTTTGATTAGTCCATAAAAGACTTTTCGCTCTACTAACATACATTACAAATATGGAAAAAAAATCATGAAAAAATAGGCGGCATTACATAAATTTCCTTCCTACACTATCTGTCCAGAGACGGCTCTACTTTTATTCAAGAAAATGGATCTAATACACAGAAATTAAATGAACAAAGTAAACATCTGCAAGAATTGCTAAATACAAGAGGGAATGCCTCCGAAAACCCTAAACGACGCCCGAAAAAATCCTCTACCGCCTCGGAGACTTAGACGACAGACACTTTCCGCAGGAGATGAGTTTCAGCAACGAACGAGGCCTCCGCGCCCTTATTTTCAACCGCGAAAGCTGCAAAATTTTATTCCAACAATGTTCATCATTATGTAACTAGTAATCTTCAACACGTAAAATGATCATATACGCTAAATCTTGGCAGAGCTATGCAATCTTGAAGAAATATAGCAATGATAGTGATCATCAAGAAATTTATTTTCGATGATCTTTAACACGTAACAGGATTATATACTTTAAATCTTGGCAGAGGTTATGTAATCATCAAGAAATCTATCTTTGTTACCTTTCTACGGGCAACTCTTGAGGTTTTCCAGCAAAGCAGGCTTCGTGATCTTGGCTCCAGCCTCCTGTGAATGAAAGATAGTTGTGAGTGTCATGTTGTCACCAAATTATGGGTTGAGGAGGGTTCTCTTGGCAAACGACGGGTTGAGGAGGGTTATCTTAGCAAACGACGGGTTGAGGAGGGATATTTAGCAAAAGACGGGTTGAGGTAGGATATATTAACAAATGCCGGGTTAAGGAGGGATATCTTAGCCAATGACAGGTTGATGAGTGATATCTTAGCAAATGGCGGATTGAGGAGGGATATCTTAGCCAATGACGAGCCTAGGAGGGTTACCTTAGCAAACAACAGGCTCATTAGGGATATCTTAGCAAATTACGGGCTTAGGAGGGATATCTTAGCCAATGACGGGTTGATGAGTGACATCTTAGAAAATGACGGGTTGATGAGGGATATTTTAGCAAATGACAGGTTGAGGAGGGATATCTTAGTAAATGGCGGGTTGAGGAGTGTTATCTTAGCAAATGACGGGTTGAGGAGGGATATATATAGGGAAAATTGCAAAAAGGTGACCTATGATATGACACTTTTACAAAAGGGTGCTATGTTGTTTGTATTCTTTTGCAAAATGTGTGTATTTTATAAATATGACGAAATTAACCCTGAAACCAAAAATTAAAATTTTGAAGGGCAGTTTCTTCCTTTTTATAAAAATACACATTTTGCGAAAAACGCAAACAACACAACACTCTTTTGCAAAAGTGTCATATGATAGGGCACCTTTTTGCAATTTTCTCATATATATATATATATACGGGCACATTCAAGTGCGAACTAGGAGGGCTGTGAGAACCAGCTGCTCGCATGTATTTCCTTTTTTAAGTCATGTATTTCCATAAAATAGTCAGTCGGTGTTTCCATTATTATGACGTGTATTTCCATAACATCGGAGGAATTGTGTAACGAGGGGTCCCCAGGTGTAACGA